>OX384037.1:15940818-16180818 GCA_947534325.1 Agonum fuliginosum | reverse complement strand
ATACCCGACGGGTAGGTAAATATAAATTGGGTATTTACCCGGTATTTATCCGAGTCTTATTTACCCTACCCAAAAAATTTTAAAGAATGTTAAAATAATTACTATTAGGACAATAACAAAGTAGTGAATGTATTTTCTAAACTCTAGCTCTAAAAATTGTGTTTTGGCACGTTCCTATTAACATGTTTTTGTACGCAGCTGCATGGCAGCATGTAACCTAACCTATACTGTGTGTTGTTGTGATTTGTGATGCGACGTTCTGTGTTGGGTTGTCTAGCTCTTGAATTAAGCAGTTGATAGTTTTAATTTGGGTTTAGTGAATAAAAAAGTATCAAGCTTTCAAGTATGGCGAAAAAAAAAGGTGCTGCCTGGAATTTTTTTAATTCTAATAGAAAAGGGAAAGGGGTTGCCTGTAAATATTGTCCTAAAGTATTCACGCATCCAAATGTGAATAAAATGGAAAATCACATTATTAAATGTATAAAATGCCCTGCGGAGTTAAAAAAATGTTTTAAGAAAAAAAAGGACATCTCTGACAAATCCACTGATAGTCCTGTTCCTGTTCCTGTATCCTGGCCTGCAACTGCAAGTACTTCAACACAGTTGTCAGAGATATCTGATAATTCGACAAGGAGTTCCTCAAGAAATTTGATGGAACATTTTATGGACCACATGACTCCGAATGAGAACGTAAGTAAAATTTAATTGAAATTTTATTTCTATTATTTGTAAATTCAGTGAAACTAAAATATCTACTAAAATTAAAATAATTGAGAATATTACATTCATGTAAATGGATCCATAATAAAGTTGAACTAAGTTATTTCATATTGACATTGACTAAATAATATAAAATTTCATTAAAAGTAGTATAATTTGATATGAAATTTAAAAAAATAATTTCATTTTATTCTTTACAGGAAAGTTTAAATCAAGCTATCTCAAAGGCTATTATAATTAGTGGAGCACCTCTATCGATGGTAGAGCATCCTCTTTGGCAAAAATTTTTTGAACAAATTAGACCATCTTATACATTGCCTTCTCGAAACCGTATATCTACCACTTATTTAGATGCACAATTTGCAGAAATGCAGCAAAATTTAAAAGAAATGCTGGATAACGCAAAAAATTTACATTTGCAATGTGACGGATGGAGCAATATCAGAAATGAGTCAATAATTGATTTTGTTATTGCTAAACCGGAACCATTATTTGTAGATTACGTAGTTACTAAAGAACAAAAACATGATGCTGCATATTTATGTACGCAAATGCAAAAAGTAATTGAAAAATATGATGTAAACAAATTTTTTGTTGTTATTGGTGACAACGCAGCCAACATGCGAGCGGCTTTTAAGTTATTAAAACAGAAATATGACCACCTTGTTCCGCTAGGTTGTATTGCCCATCTATTGCATTTGTTATGCAATGATATTTTAAATTTTTCTTCTGCTAAAAAAATAATTTCAAATGCTACAAATGTTGTGAAAACTATCAGAAATAGTCATCGTCTTCAAGCATTATTCCGAAGAATTGGGAAAGAAAAAAACATTAACATTTCACTCAAATTGGCGGGAAAAACACGTTGGGGCAGTAATTTGTTTTGTTTGAAAAGCTTATTTCAAAATAAGATTGTATTGCAAATACTGGCGGTCAGTGACCAGGATGTAGTAACACAAGAATTAAAAAATAAACTACTGGATGATACCGTTTTCTGGATGAAAATTGAAAAAATGATTAACATATTAGAGCCAATAATTTCGTTACTAACTAGATTAGAGTCTGATCAACCTTTAATTCATATTGTATACACAGAACTTGAAAATTTGGAAACATCTCCAGGAATTATTGCCTCTATTATATTTACCAAAAACTGAAGAATCAGCAGTATTAAAAAAATTATCTGACAGGAAATCATTTGCTCTTGGAAGTATTCATTTAGCAGCAACTCTTTTGGATCCATCTTGCCTAGGGTCGAATTTAAAACCCGACGAAATTATTGATGCAATGGAGTTTATATGTAATGTTGTTAAGAGCATGGGCATGGGTTCTCCAATTAATAAGGTACGAACAGATCTAACAAATTACAGAGACAAGGAGGGAATTTGGAGTAAACCATTCATTTGGGAAGCAGTGGAGGAAACAAGTCCACTTATATGGTGGAAAGGATTACGAGGAACAAACACATTAGCACCTATCGCTGTTCGAATTTTGAGTGCACCAATAACGTCTGCAGCAACTGAAAGAACGTTTAGCACGTTTAGCTGGATCCATAGTAAAAAGAGAAATAGATTAACAACGGAACGCGCTGCTAAAATTACGTATTTAGCGCATAACTGGAATTTAATGAATCGAAATCGAACATCAAAAACCGAAAAACAATCAGAAACGTCTATGGTGCTGGATCAAGAACCAGTACCAATGAATAACCTTCAACAGCCTATAGATACGGAGTCCATGATACTTGGAACAAATATTATAGACTCTGACCTGGAACTGACAGCTTCTACACATTCATCCACTACTTCAGAGAGTGACATAGAAGTACCTTATGATGATGAATCTAATGACAGTTTTGTTGACACCGAATTAGACGAGGAGGACGAATAAACTAATAGTGTATAGTGTCATGTTTGTGTTTTTTATTTATAAGTTTATGTAAGTGTTTGTTACTGCCATCTTAGGATAAATGTTTATTTGCTTATTTAGTTTAGCGAGAAATTATTTTTTAATTTTTGAATAAATAAAAAAAAATTCAACAGAATAATGGTTTTTATTTTTTTTTATTAGATCTTCAATATCAAATATCTCTACTTTTAAAAAAAATATTTTTTTTATTTACCCAAATACCCGGGTATTTACCCGGGTATTTACCCCAAAAAATAAATACCCAGGTATTTTACATCACTATCCAGGATCCACCCAAAAATATTACAATATTTTTACATTAGTGTACAGAAGAGATACCTATATTTAAATATTTAATAATTTCTTACATAATACAATGGAAGAGATAATAGATATAATGTATGTCAGTCTGAGTGCTCGTGCAATCTTTATTTATGCATACATATTTGATGTCGTATGCAACTGGGTACTGATTTTCTACTAAATTAATTTCAGAAGGAACTAAATCAAATTCCTCCAGCAGTGGAAAAAATCTCGACTCGCTTCGCTCGGCCTAGTCCTGTATTTTTCAAAAACAAAAATTTTACTATAAAAAGTTTGGCCCACTTTAATTTTTTACTGGCCCATCCTTATCCCACCTAAAAAACCCACATTACGTTCCTGAGATCTCAGTAGGCAGGTTTGCGGGCAGGACAAACTCAAACTCAACCCAAACTCAAGTACAATAAAAATCCCGATTGTCGGACGCCATTTTTAACACGTTTGTTGAATTTGTTAATTAATTTGACATTTACAATTTTCAGTAAAATAATGGGAATTAAACATAGTATTTGCCACGGATATTTAATATATAGGTACCTAATTGTAATTAAAATTTAAACTTGTGTCAAAATATGACATAAATATAGTAATAAATAGTAACATGATGCAACTTCACAGTATTGCATTGTTATTAAATAAAATAATTTCAAAAATTATATTTCAAATTTAACATAACTACCTATATGTAAACATAACGCATATGTTCCATCTTTAAATATTTAATAAAATTTTCAAAACACTCTTACCTTATCAATTATGAAAAATATATCGAAATAAAATTTCGAATTGGAAACGTCAAATCAAATCTGACACGAATTGACAAAAAAAATCTTGTTTTATAAAAAAGAAAACACAAAAATTCCATGGCATACTCCCAGCTGTGTTCCGTGCATTTTTCGGTTTTTTCTTAATAACTTTCTTAATATAGACAATATTGGTACAAAACATGTATTAAAAATATAGTCAAAAACATCCTTTACCTATATATCAAATGAAAAAAACAATCGATCAAAGTATAATACCCGTTGCTAAGGAGTGAAAAAAGAGTGAGTTTTTTTCATTTCTCACTGAAACTATGACCCCTACAACAATGAAATATACAAAAGGCACTGGTGAAAAGAATCCTTATTAATATAAAAAAAGTTTGATTAAAATCGATCCAATAATAAAACGTGTAGAAGAAAAAAAAGTTTGGTTGCTAACATGATGAAAACATAGTGAATTAAGCTAATTAGTATATACTAGCGTCAGGCCCCGCTACGCGGGCCTTCGGCTAGGTCGCGCTGCCGCGCGACAAGGGGGATTCGCCCGCTTCGCGGGCTCAAGCTCCCCGGACCCTGAATGTGGGACGATTCGGCACTTCGTGCCTCAATTATGACGATTTTAACATTTAGACAAAAAGGATTCGCCCGCTTCGCGGGCTCACGCTCGGCGGACCCTGAATGTGGGACAATTCGGCACTTCGTGCCTCAATTGTAATACTAGGTCCCGCTACCGCGGGACAAGAGGATCGCCCCGCTTCGCGGGGCTCAAGCTACGTGGATCCTGAATGTAGAAGAATTAGGCACTTCGTGCCTCACATTAATCCACTTTTGCATTTAGACTTACCATTTGAATAAGTTTTTTCTGACGTCTTTTGATGTGATTATCGGAATATACCAAGTAGGTAGTCATTAGTGTTTTAAAAAGAAAATAACAAAATTTTGTGAAAACTAAAAAAATACTTTTTGTCCGACTAGAAACAAAAGCCAAATTGTCGAAAGTCATTTTAATGCATGCTGTAGATTTTTTGTCCTTATTAAGACCTTTAATTTGATATCAATCGCGATATAATTTTAAAAATATTAAGAAAAAACTAATTCCGCTCACCGAGTGCAATTTAAATTTTTTCTTAGTAAACAGCTATAATTTTGGAAAACATTGGACGATAAGTTTGATACCAATCATAATTATATTAAATTTATATTGAAATACAAATGCTAATCATTGAAGCCATATTTTGACCCCTTGGTGCTAATTAATACCATACATACTTTTGTAAAAACAGATTTGATAATTGATACAAGTGCAATAACAATCTAGATCATCTCTAGTCCGCGTCAAGTCTCGTGCTTGTCCAGTTGTTAGTTAGTGGGCGTATACAGGATAAAGATCCCATTAGGCTGGCTTGGGCAGGACAAACTCAAACTCAACCCAAACTCAAGTACAATAGATAAAAATCCCGATTATCGGACACCATTTTTAACACGTTTGTTAAATTTGTATATTAATTTGACATTTAAAACTTTCCGTAAAATACTGAGAAATAGTATTATCCACGGATATTGGATATAGATACCTAATTTTAATTGAATATTTACACTTGGGTCAAAATATATTACTATAAATATTACAGTAATAAATAAAAATATGATTCAACTTCACAGTGCATTGTTAAATTGAATAAAAATTTTCAAAAAATAGATTACAAATTTATACAAAACCATGTAAACATAATGCGTGCTCCATCTTTAAATACTCAATAAAATTTTCAAAATATTTCTACCTTATCAAATATAAAAGATAAATCCAAATAAAATTTCAAATTGGAAACGTCAAATCTGACACTAGACAAAAAAATCATTTTTATCAAAAAGAAAACAAAAATTCCATGGCATGCTCCCATTTGCGTTCCGTGCATTTTTCAGTTTTTTCTTAATAACTTTCTTAATATACCCAATATTGGGTTGAAACATATATAGAAATATAGTCAAATTCATCCACTACCTATATGTCAAATGAAAAAAACAATCGAATAACGTATAATGCCCGTATCCAAGGACTCAAAAAAATCACGGTTTTTCAACTCCCCTGCGACTACCACGCCATCTACAATATTCATATACCCAAAAGGCACTACTTCACATGAACCTCTATCAAATAAAAAAAAGTTCATAAAAATCGGTTGAACCGTTTAGGCTGTAGGCGATTCTAAAAACGGTTGCTAAGCTGCTGAAAATATAGTGATACCTAGCCTTTTAGTATATAAGACTAGCGTCAGGCCCCGCTACGCGGGCCTTCGGCTAGGTCGCGCTACCGCGCGACAAGGGGGATTCGCCTACTTCGCGGGCTCTGAATGTGGGACAATTCGGCACTTCGTGCCTCAATTATAACGATTTTAACATAATTTAGACTCTACCGCTGCCGCGCGACAAGGGGACTTCGCCCGCTTCGCGGGCTTAAGCTCCGCGGACTCTGAATGTGAGACAATTCGGCACTTCGTGCCTCAATTATAACGATTTTAACATTCAGACTCTACCGCTGCGCGCGACAAGGGAAATTCGCTCGCATCGCGGGCTTAAGCTCCGCGGACCCTGAATGTGGGACAATTTGGCACTTCGTGCCTCAATTATAACGATTTTAACATTCAGACTCTACCGCTGCGCGCGACAAGGGAAATTCGCTCGCATCGCGGGCTTAAGCTCCGCGGACCCTGAATGTGGGACAATTTGGCACTTCGTGCCTCAATTATAACGATTTTAACATTCAGACTCTACCGCTGCGCGCGACAAGGAGGATTCGCCTGCTTCGCGGGCTCTGAATGTGGGAAAATTCGGCACTTCGTGCCTCAATTATAAAGATTTTAACATAATTTAGACTCTACCGCTGCCGCGCGACAAGGGAAATTCGCCCGCTTCGCGGGCTTAAGCTCCGCGGACTCTGAATGTGAGACAATTCGGCACTTCGTGCCTCAATTATAACGATTTTAACATTCAGATTCTACCGCTGCGCGCGACAAGGAGGATTCGCCCACTTCGCGGGCTTAAGCTCCGCGGACCCTGAATGTGGGACAATTTGGCACTTCGTGCCTCAATTTTAACGATTTTAACATGCAGACTCTACCGCTGTGCGCGACAAGGGGGATCCGCCCGCTTCGCGGGCTTAAGCTCCGCGGACCCTGAATGTGGGACAATTTGGCACTTCGTGCCTCAATTATAACGATTTTAACATTCAGACTCAACCGCTGCCGCGTGACAAGGAGGATTCGCTTGCTTCGCGGGCTCTGAATGTGGGACAATTCGGCACTTCGTGCCTCAATTATAACGATTTTAACATAATTTAGACTCTACCGCTGCCGCGTGACAAGGGGAATTTGCCCGCTTCGCGGGCTTAAGCTCCGCGGACTCTGAATGTGGGACAATTCGGCACTTCGTGCCTCAATTATAACGATTTTAACATTCAGATTCTACCGCTGCGCGCGACAAGGAGGATTCGCCCGCTTCGCGGGCTTAAGCTCCGCGGACCCTGAATGTGGGACAATTTGGCACTTCGTGCCTCAATTTTAACGATTTTAACATTCAGACTCTACCGCTGTGCGCGACAAGGGGGATCCGCCCGCTTCGCGGGCTTAAGCTCCGCGGACCCTGAATGTGGGACAATTTGGCACCTCGTGCCTCAATTATAACGATTTTAACAGTCAGACTCTACCGCTGCGCGTGACAAGGGGGATTTGCTCGCTTCGCGGGCTTAAGCTCTGCGGATCCTGAATGTGGGACAATTTGGCACTTCGTGCCTCAATTATAACGATTTTAACATTCAAACTCTACCGCTGCGCACGACAAGGGGGATTCGCCCGCTTCGCGGGCTTAAGCTCCGCGGACTCTGAATGTGGGACAATTTGGCACTTCGTGCCTCAAATATAACGATTTTAACATTCAGATTCTACCGCTGCGCGCGACAAGGGGGATTCGCCCGCTTCGTGGGCTTAAGCTCCGCGGACCCTGAATGTGGGACAATTTGGCACTTCGTGTCTCAATTATAACGATTTTAACATTCAGACTCTACCGTTGCGCGCGACAAGGGGGATTCGCCCGCTTCGCGGACTTAAGCTCCGCGGACCCTAAATGTGGGATAATTTGGAACTTCGTGCCTCAATTATAACGATTTTAACATTCAGACTCTACCGCTGCGCGCGACAAGGGGGATTTGCCCGCTTCGCGGGCTTAAGCTCCGCGGACCCTGAATGTGGGACAATTTGGCACTTCGTGCCTCAATTACCTATAACGATTTTAACATTTAGACTCTACCGCTGCGCGACAAAAAGTAGTTATCATCTAGCCCTTTAGTTTAAAAAAATATATATAACTCGATGGATTTGTGATAAATTCCGAGGAAACTATAAAACAGGAAAATGCTAATATAAAATATTTATAATTTTCACTGACTGTCTTTTGATGTGATTATTGGAATATACCAAGTAGGTAGTCAAGAGTGTTTTAAAAACAAATAAAAAAAAATTGTGAAAACTGAAAAAATGCTTTTTGTCCGACTAAAAACAAAAGTAAAATTGTCGAAAGTCAGTTTATTGCATACTGTACATTTTGTGTCCTTATTATGACCTTTTATTTGAAATCAATCGCGATATAATTTAAAACATATTCAGAAAAAACAAATTCCGCTCACCGAGTGCAATTTATACTTAGTAAACAGCCATAATTTTGGGCAACATTAGACGATAATGTTTAATACCAATCATGATTATATTAAATTTTTATTGATAAACAAATGGCGATCATAGAAGCCATATTTTGTACCCCTTGGTGCTTATTATAATACCATATACATACTTTTGTAAAAACAGATTTGATACTTGATACAAGTGCAATAACAATCTAGATCATCTCTAGTCCGCGTCGTGTCTCGTGCTTGTCCAGTTGTTAGTTAATGGGCGTATGCAGGATAAAGATGTCAAGGGCGGCTTGGGCAGGACAAACTCAAACTCAACCAAAACTCAAGTACAATAGATAAAAATCCCAATTATCGGACTCCATTGTTAAATTTGTATATTAATTTGACATTTAAAACTTTCAGTAAAATACTGAGAAATAGTATTATCCACAGATATTGGATATATAGATACCTATTTTTAATTGAACATTTACACTTGGGTCAAAATATATTACTATAAATACTACAGTAATAAATAACAATATGATTCAACTTCACAGTGCATTGTTAAGTTGAATAAAAAATTTCAAAAAATATATTACAAATTTATACAAAAGCATGTAAACATAATGCGTGCTCCATCTTTAAATACTCAATAAAATTTTCAAAATACTTCTACCTTATCAAATATAAAAGATAAATCCAAATAAAATTTCAAATTGGAAACGTCAAATCTGACAGTAGACAAAAAAAATCATTTTTATCAAAAAGAAAACAAAACTTCCATGGCATGCTCCCATTTGCGTTCCGTGCATTTTTCAGTTTTTTCTTAATAACTTTCTTAATATACCCAATATTGGGTTGAAACATGCATAGAAATATAGTCAAATTCATCCTCTACCTATATGTCAAATGAAAAAAACAATCGAATAAAGTATAATACCCGTATCCAAGGAGTGAAAAAAATCACTGTTTTTCAACTCCCCTGCGACTACCACGCCATCTATAATATTCATATACCCAAAAGGCACTACTTCACATGAACCTCTATCAAATAAAAAAAAGTTCATAAAAATCGGTTCACCCGTTTAGGCAGTAGGCGTGTCGAAAAACGGTTGCTAAGCTGCTGAAAATGATCTCAAGCCTTTTAGTATATAAGATGAAAAAATGAAATTCGTACTTTTCTTTCGGAAAATCATGTTTTTTATTCAGAAAGAGGAATCACGTATTAATATTTATTGTACCATAATTTTTTTGAAAATACTATAATTTTTTACCGTCTGCATCATAAGTTTACATGCGAGAGTTGGCAATACTGGCTCTGTGCTACCTATGCTAAGACGCAAAGGATTTTATATTTTTGGCTTTGAATTCCGTTTTTACCTGTGTGCTCTTATTTATATTAAATATTATGGAGAAATCTGTAAGTAGTTATAATTGGTATTATTATTATTATTATTAATTATATGTACTAATTTTTATTTTCTTAATGAAACGTATTTTTATTAATTTATTCTAGATTTATCTTAATTATCAAATTGTTGGTGCCAGTAATATGGTACGATTTTGTAGTACAATATTGGG
Organism: Agonum fuliginosum; assembly: GCA_947534325.1. NCBI lineage: Eukaryota > Metazoa > Arthropoda > Insecta > Coleoptera > Carabidae > Agonum > Agonum fuliginosum. The sequence continues at coordinate 16,170,858 of OX384037.1, read as the reverse complement.
CAGTCGTGCTATTAAAAATAAAAATGTGAACAATGGCAGTTCAACAATTAATTTATGTATATCTGGGCAACGTATTCGTAATTTAGAAGTTCGTCTTCGAAGAGAACACAAAAAATTATCTTCACACATCATTATATGTATAGGGACCAATGATGTATTAAGAGTAAGTTTATATAATGGATATTTATATTTAAACAAATGTAATAGAGACTACATTGGTACATTTATTATTTTAGATGAATCCTGTGAGAAATTTTAAAAAATCAGTAAATAAAATTAATAAAATTTTACGCGGGAAAAAAGTTGTGTGGTTGACTATACCACCCATTTTGAAATTACAACACAGTGAACTTCATAATAAGCGTATACAACAATTTAATAAAGTTATTGCAAAACTTGGTAAAATGTTTATAAGCCTCGTTAATATTCATTCATTAACATTATATAATTTGTTATAGCCAAAATACCGAATTCGGCAGTTATAGATTTGTACCAGTTCTGCCATAACAAAAATGGGAACATTAGAGAGGAATTATTTTCAAAGTAAGGAATGTGTTGTCCGTCTAACTGGGTTATTATTGTTTTTTTTAGTAAAAAAATAGAAATACTCTGAAATAAATTAATAGATTAATGTAAGTTTTACATAGTTGCAAATGAATATTATAAATCAAATACCTATTTTATGTATTTGATCTTTAATTTATGAAATATTTTCAATACCAATAAAATAATTTTAAAGACAGTATAATTTTGTACTGTTTTTCATTTGTTTTTATTTATTATGAAATAGAAAAGTTAGCAATTGCAATAATATCCAATTTTTATTGACATATGTACTTACTGAATTATTTATTAGAATTATTAAGAATATGTTATTTTAGATTCTATATCAGACCGCGAAATAAGGCTCACCTTCCGTGTCGTGAAGATGGAATACATTTTAACATAGTAGGTTTAAGAAAAATTGCAATGTGGTTGAAAAGAATACTGCTGCCTGTATAACTAATATAATTTGTTATTATATTATAGTTAACCGTATATATAATTATATGTATATTTTTATATATTCAAATTTATTGTATTAGAAACAATAATTGTTGTTTTTGTAAGTTGAAATATTTTTGGAAAAGCTCAACGGTATTTCCCACGCGTTGTATCAGACTTCTAAGTATGGGCATCAGGTTTTGCTGTTAAAATATCAGTTTCTAAAATTTACGAGTTTTGGCATTTCGGTAGATGTCAAAATGTGAGATACGGAAACCATTTAGTTCAATGAAAAGTATTTCAACTTCACTTGGAAATGTTTGAGTGTTTGAGATTTACTGTCGCCACGGTCAGAATTATTTTTTGAATCAGGGGATAGTTTTGAACTATAGTTTTGTAACATATTTTCGTTTTTAAAATAGTTAGTTTTAAGATTTCAAAGAGAAAGACGTTATTGATAATTGCAAATGAGTTAATTTGAAGATTTCGAAAGAGAAAGACGTTTTTAAATATTGGGAATAATCTGTCTTGATTTAATTGTTTATTTGTGCTCAAAGTGAATCTCAATACTCTCCGTTTTTATTTGTGAATGTGAAACTATGTATTTTTGAGTAAGTTGATATTTTATGTTTTTATGTTTGTTTTTGTTATCTGTGTTCTTCGTAATATATTAGTGGCTAACAAATTTTTTTCCAAAATTCATCACGAACTTTTGTTTAAGGTTTTTCCATTTAATTAATTAGTTAACAAATTAATTAATGGTTTTCCTGAACGCTTAAGACAAATGTCGAAAGTATCGTTTTATTAAATTTAAGTATTTTATTTAAATATTAGTTTTTGTTTCTATTAATATAGTTAATCCTTTAATTACTACTGTGTTATATTTTATTAAACATTCCCATTCTTATATATATATATATATATATATATATATATATATATATATATATATATATATATATATATATTGTTAAATTTGGAAATTTATTTAAACGTATTTCCCGCCTTTAGCTTCCACTCCTTCTATTCATTACGTGTGCACCTAGATGGCTCTGCGGCTACAGGAAGTTATCAAATTTATGTTTCGGGCGCCAGATCTAAATTACAACTTACTGAGATCGAATTTATTTTAATTTTAAGTATTGATCTTTATTATCTTGGGATTCAGTACAGTGAGAGCAAGATGCTTAAATAATAACTCAATTTAAGGTTTAACAACATGCAAGATTTATAAATTAAAACATGATAACATACAAAACAAACATGAATAGTGTGGGGTGAACTGCCGTAATCAAATGTATTTAATTGTGTTGATTACAAGAATGTTCGTTGTGATTTCAACAATGTAAATAAACAATGTTACAATCAGTTGATTACAAAAATAAATTGATTATGAAAATCATGTTGAGGATTTCAACAATTGCTTTTTGTGTTAAAATGAAATATACTATTACTATTAAAGTTAAAGTTTAAACAAAAAAATCCTTTGCGGCTTCTGCACATAAATAAATTAACCAGAGTTTGAGCGAATGTAATTCTGAGTGTAGTGTAACAGCTAGTGAAATTTGTAAATTAATATGGCGTTTCATATACTTTTGTCAACAAAATAATTGCAAATTGAATAATTAACGTTTAAAATAATACCAAATTCACTAGGTTAACCGATTTTTGAGCTCGTGGCAAGTTTAAAGTTTTGGAAAAATCGAAATAATTTATATTTATTTAAAATTTTAATAATTGCAATTGGAAAAAAGGCGGGAGGCTTTGGAACGATTGTTACGACACTCAATGGGTAATTTGGTTTGTTAATTAATTAGAGCTTTAAAATTTTAAGTAAAATACTGGGATTTATACAAATATATAGTATTAGCCACGGATATTTGATATATAGGTAACTATTCCTAAGAAATCTACGTCTGGTGACAGTTAGTGGAAGCTGTCAAATAGACATTAAATCTTGAAGAACTACGCTTCGTTATATTTATCAATATTATCTAAGTATGAAAACAAATATAGAAAATTAGTAAAATACTACAGTTTGTCACAGTGTAAATATTGCAAAGTTTTGTTAGGTACCTAAGTAATTATAATTGAACATTTAAACTTGAGTCAAAATATGCCATAAATATAGTAATAAATAAATAGCAACATGAGCAACTTGACAGTAGTGCGTTGTAAAATTGAATAAAAATTTCAAAAATAATATTATTTCAAATTTATACAAAAACATTATACCTAGGTATGTAAACATAATGCGTGCTCCATCTTTAAATACTCAATAAAAATTTCAAAACACTCTTACCTTACCAAATATGAAAAAGATATCCAAATAAAATTTCAAATTGGAAACGTCAAATCTGACAGTAGACAACAAAATCATTTTTATCAAAAAGAAAACAAAACTTCCATGGCATGCTCCCATTTGCGTTCCGTGCATTTTGCAGTTTTTTCTTAATAACTTTCTTAATATACCCAATATTGGGTTGAAACATGCATAGAAATATAGTCAAATTCATCCACTACCTATATGTCAAATGAAAAAAACAATCGAATAAAGTATAATGCCCGTATCCAAGGAGTCAAAAAAATCACTGTTTTTCAACTCCCCTGCGACTACCACGCCATCTACAATATTCATATACCCAAAAGGCACTACTTCACATGAACCTTTATCAAATAAAAAAAAGTTTATAAAAATCGGTTCACCCGTTTAGGCAGTAGGCGAGTCGAAAAACGGTTGCTAAGCTGCTGAAAATGATCTCAAGCCTTTTAGTATATAAGATAGATTGGTATAATGTAATATAAATTATTAAAATAATTTGAAATGCAGTACACAATTAAATACAAAACTATAATTCTACCCTATTCAATTATTCCACTAAGTATTTACACATTTTCCTTCACACATAGAACGTACAGTATAATATAATTTTATTTTTGATACATTTACACCTACTAGTACATTTAACTTTACATTTAGAGTATAAATTAGATATATTATAAAGCGGTTTTGGACTTTGATTCATATGAATTGGTATAAGTGAATTATTATCTATTTTGTAGGTTTATAATTGGGTTCTAGTACTCACTGGTTCTATATGATACTTTTAAATATTTCAATTTGATAAACTGCTCTTTTTAAATGAAATTTGAATGCGTTTTCTGTTTGTGGAAAATGTGTAAAACGCTTATTTTGTATGTATTTTTTTTCCTATATTAAATTTATAACTTACAGTACCTATATTGCAACCAGTTAATACGTATGTTGATAATAGTAAATTTGCAATATCACTTTCAGAAACTGTATGTTTGTTACTGAAATGATGTAGGTAGGTACCTTGTTGAATTGAAATGTATTTTTAATTTTTATACAGCCATATGGACGTTTCCAATTTTGTACAATAATATAAGGCCATAACGAAAACATCTGTGTTTGGGGAAATAATAATTATTGTGCCACAATTAAAATATGATACTACACTAAAATTTGCAGCAGCGAAAATTCTTGTATCAGCTTCTTCTTGATTAGAAATTTTGAAATCAGGTATTATACATATACATGTTGATGTATTATTATTAACCGAAATACTACCTTCGTCTTGCAACATTCCAGTTGTAACAATAATTATATCATTGTCATAAGCTTTTGCTTACTTAATTATTTATAAATAGTTTTCCATTCAGGTAAAGGTAAAAATTCTTGAATTTCATATACATCGGATGTTTTATTTGAACGCCTAATTATTTCTGAATATTTTATACTAACTTTTCATTGTCATAAATGTCATATCTACGATATCTTCAACTAAAACTAAAATGTTTAGACTCTGTCTACTACTAAGAATATGAACTTAGTTTCTTTGTGAAGCATAATACCTATTCTAATCTAAATGGGTTCATTCATTTATTGTAAACCTCAGCTAAAACTAAACCAAAATAATACATAAATATAAATAAATGATTGGAGTGTTTATTTTTCTGCCATCAGCGACAGACAAACGTCTGACTGCAGCACGGACACGGGCAAACGGCCAAACTCATGACTGTGGGCCGCGCGAACGCCTGCACAAAAGAAGTTTCATTTATACATTCGTTTTTCTCAGAACTGGTACATTTTATGAAAAAAATTTCAGGTACAAAATTTTCTTTGATTCTTGTACTACAACTTTGTCGCAGTATGTATGGGTCTATCTCTTAAGATTACCATAGCTGTACGCTCACTGAAAATTACACTGCAAAATCGTAAATGTGGCATGTCTGTTTTTAGTTTTTAAATTTTTTCATTACTTTACAAACAATGACATTTCAATTTTCTTACTTCAGCACAATGAAAATACTTAAATGAATAAAAAGCAGAAAGAATTTTTAAGATATCACAAAAAATACTAGAGGTATAGGAAGTTAAAGTTAAAAAATGTGTTGTAGACAGAAAGTCGTAATTTTTTTGAAAATTGTGGATTTTGAATAAACGCAGTAAAATAGAAAACGGCGATTAACACCATTAGATTCGTCCGAAAATTTCCTATAAGAATATGTAAAATTAATTTTTAGAAGAGCGACACCAAAGAATAGTGCACGATACAGAGGTCTGGATCTTCTACTATATGACGCAACATCTACCGATATAATTAGAATCAAAATAATTTGACTTTTTGACTATTAAGAAAACTTCATATTATTGTAAGTGATTAATATGGTCTATTATTGTATTAAGTTGAGGTAAATAGTAATATAACTTCAAATTAATTTATTATAAAAAGTATTTTTAACACGAAAATTAGACCCTTCAAATTTGACAATTAGAGGTTATGTGTCAAAAAGATACGTACACACTGCGTACACACAATTATTATCGTATAATCATTTGGAATGATGTTTATAACAGCACTTTATTGTTGCCAATTAATTTAATGAACAAATAAACATTACAAAAGAAGTATTTTTTATCCATACTGTAAGTTACCAAAATATTTATTAAAAAATTTATTACTGTCAGAATTTTTTGTTAATATTTTTAAGGTACATGTTGCCATGGTTTTGGAATCTGAGTTGTGAATAGGAAAGCTAAACACTTTCATAGGATTGTATTTTACATTACAAAATTAACTCCTTTTATTTAGTACGTGCTTCTCATGGATGCGGAAATAGTATTTTGTGCACCTAGGGAGGGAAGCGTGCTATTACTCCCGCGGGCGAAGCGGCGGTCCGAGCGAGGGCGCCGGCTTCGCTCAAGGGTGTAATAGCTATTACTCCCGCGGGCGACGCGGCGACCCGAGCCGAGTCCGAGCGAGGGCGCCGTCTTCGCCCAAGGGAGCAATTGCTATTACTCCCGCGGGCCAACCGGCGGCCCGAGTGAGGGCGCCGGCTTCGCCCAAGGGAGGAATAGCCTTCCCTACCGTGGGACACACAATATTTTACGTCACGAGGGCCTCGAAATCACCTTTCTTGCAATGTTTTCCTCCCGCCAGTACCGGGAGGAAAACAAGTACGGTCCTCCCGAGCGGGAGGGAAAACTCGCTTCCCTCCCTCCATTAGCAAGAGGAAAACACTGCTTTCCTCCCCCGAGTGACGTAAAATATCTTGTGCCCTACGGGAATCTAACGGCATATTACATCCCTCAGCCTTTGCTGCCCTCGCTCCCTTCGGTCGCTCGTGCATTAGAGATCTTCGGGATGTAATATGCCTATATCTTCCCTTATGACACAATATACTATTACCCTATTACTCCAAGCAAAGCGTGCTAAAAAAGGGGGTAACCGTGCATTTTGGGTAGGCACCGATTTTATTTTTTTGTATCGTAGGGGGGTCAGCCGTGATTGTAAAACCGAGTTTTCAGGACGGGGGGTGTTGTCATTCGGCCGCCATCTTGAAATTAAGGGTGTAATTTATTTTTTAATTTATCTCTGTAACCGTGAGGCTGACAAAAATTTTGTACAGAGCATTTTTGGAGCTTATACATTTATCTCTAACTTTTGTTAATAACTTTTTCGCATAAGATCAATAATAAAAAATCTGCTGTGTCCACCACAGTACTTCCCAGACTATAAGTTTTAATAACTTATTTTCGTAACACCTATAATTGTATGCTTTATTCAGCAAAATTTAAGCTAATAGGTACCAACTTCGACATAATTTAAATAAGATGTGAAAAAATCTGATGTGGCCAGCACAAGACTTCCCGCCATACTCTACCCACTCTTTTTAGTTTTTATACTATGAGTACCTACTCACAAATATATTTTTTCCATTTTTTTTATGTAGAAGAAGATATAAACGAATTGTGATATAAACGACTGTCACTATCATAATCAATTTAAATTTACGTAGGAACAAAAAAATACACTTTAAAAAATTTGAATAATTTTTTGAGAAACAATTAAATATCGCATAAATATCATTTTTTACAATTTTTACTAAACTTATCTCCCCGAGAACTTTAAATTGGTACCAAACTCAGTATAATTTGAATAATGTATATTAAAAAAATTGACGATCGATTAAATGATATTTTGTTTTTCTACTAGAGCTTTAATTTGATACCACACACGATAGTATTTTAATACAAATAAATAAGTTATGTTTATAATGTTGGTACCTACCACAGGTTGAATAAAAAAAATCTGACGTGGACACCACATGACTTCCTTGTACGCCTTGTGTGTTCATACTTTTCTTAATAACTAAAATGTAGAATAATATAAAAAATTCTTTTAACATATTATACTAGTATACTCACAAATATATTTTAGTCATTTTATTTAAACTGCAGAAGAAGATATAAAGCATATTTTACTATTGTCACTGTCATGTCATAATCATTTAAATTTTACGTAGTAACAAATGTTAATCGATCATGGACTACAAGATAAAGAAATACTAAATAAAAAATATATACTTTAATTATTCCTAAATGATACCAGATACAAAAATATTTATAAAATACCGATTTTAGGTAATAATCACATAATCCTTCATTTAAAATAAAAAAATTTGTGTTAAATTAAATATTTATCGAAATATTTTTAAAAAGTACTACTTCCGGTTTATAGATTGAAACCAAAAATAGGAGGTGCACAACTAGATGCTGTAACAGTCCTAAATACAAAATTTCAACTTTCTACGTCTAACCGTATTTGAGTTATGCGACACACATACGTCCGTCCGTCCGTACGTACGTACGTACGTACGTACGTACGTACGTACAGACGTCACGTCGAAACTAGTCATAATGGATTCAGAAAAGGTCAAAACGGATATTTCCGTCAAAATCTGAGAACCGAAATTTTTCGCGATTACAATACTTCCTTACTTCGTACAAGGAAGTAAAAATTGAATAATTTTTTGAGAAACAATTGAAAATCGCATAAATGTAATTTTTTACTTCCTTGTACGAAGTAAGGAAGTATTGTAATCGCGAAAAATTTCGGTTCTCAGATTTTGACGGAAATATCCGTTTTGACCTTTTCTGAATCCATTATGACTAGTTTCGACGTGACGTCTGTACGTACGTACGTACGTACGGACGGACGGACGTATGTGTGTCGCATAACTCAAATACGGTTAGACGTAGAAAGTTGAAATTTTGTATTTAGGACTGTTATAGCATCTAGTTGTGCACCTCCTATTTTTGGTTTCAGTCTACAAACCGGAAGTAGTACTTTTTTAAAATATTTCGATAAATATTTAATTTAAGACAATTTTTTTTATTTTAAATGAAAGATTATGTGATTATTACCTAAAATCGGTATTTTATAAATATTTTTGTATCTGGTATCATTTAGGAATAATTAAAGTATATATTTTTAATTTAGTATTTCTTTATCTTGTAGTCCATGATCGATTAACATTTGTTACTACGTAAAATTTAAATGATTATGACATGACAGTGACAATAGTAAAATATGCTTTATATCTTCTTCTGCAGTTTAAATAAAATGACTAAAATATATTTGTGAGTATACTAGTATAATAAGTTAAAAGAATTTTTTATATTATTCTACATTTTAGTTATTAAGAAAAGTATGAACACACAAGGCGTACAAGGAAGTCATGTGGTGTCCACGTCAGATTTTTTATTATTGATCTTATGCGAAAAAGTTATTAACAAAAGTTATAGATAATTGTATAAGCTACAAAAATGCTCTGTACAAAATTTTTGTCAGCCTTACGGTTACGGAGATAAATTTAAAAATAAATTACACCCTTAATTTCAAGATGGCGGCCGAATGACAACACCCCCCGTCCCGAAAACTCGGTTTTACAATCACGGCTGACCCCCCTACGATACAAAAAAATAAAATCGCTGCCTACCCAAAATGCACGGTTAAAATCACGCTTTGCTTGGACTATATTCCAATTATTTGACACTGATAGATAACGATGCATTTTTTAGCACATATAGTTGACACCGCAATATTCGTGGAAAAACTAGGTTCGCATTTTTTTGCGAAGCGCACTCACCGCATCGTGCTTCGTACACATCAGCCCTAGCTAAAAATTTCAGGACAGTACCAAAAAAAGCTGGGAGGGCGCACATAATAAAAATTATACTGGAGATTCGTTGATAAAGCACTCGTCGCCATTCGAAGATGCATATTTCACGTACAGGCTAGCAAAATGTGGAAAATATGGCATGGGACCCTTCAAAATAGATTGAATGGTATCCATGATCGACCTCCGGACCATTTGTCAACCTGATGAGGAACAATTGTTGATAAAGACTTTGCCAACCACCATGACGAAAACCAGTCTTATTATTTTATTACTATCTCAATGTATAATCGCTCACAAGCTGATGGTGGGTGAAATATTCCGCCCCAAACGCCCTTAACATAAATCAGTATGATAAAAAACACGATCCTGAAGCCTTTTTATTTTATATTTTAAAATTAATTGTGTTTGTGATGAATCAATAAAAAACGTTCTAAAAGTTTTTACATTTATTTTTTTGAACCACTTAGAATAAAGATATCTACAATCGGTAAAAAAAACTGCATGTAGAACTAACGTTGTAGAATTTTTTCCATGCCAAGGATGATCATAAACAGCTCCTAATTTCGAGCAAATTTAATTTATATGCGCTGCCAAAGTACTCCCAGAATTCTGTCTACTTTGGCACCCTAGAAACATTTTTTTTGTCTAGGACGTCCTTCAAGATTTTCTATGCGTAATAATAGTAACTTAATCCTACAGGATCATCGGTACGATGCCATTATAAAAAGTTGAATATAACAACACGTTTTTAAGTTGCAATAATAGCATACGACTCTTATCACAGTGGTTTTGTGACAATAACTTATAGTTAAACGAAAGCAAAACTAAATTACTTCGTTTTCATATCCACCAAAACGTGAACATGACGTGTAATCTTAACGTCGCAATTTTCGATTCCAATATTCAACCTTCAGACAGCACTGAGTTTCTGGGTATGAATATTGAGGATACTTTATTATGGAAAAACCCACTGTGGAAAAGTTGTAAATCAACTTTATTTAAAAAATATAAAAGGCCTTAATGGTAATTATAATGACGTGCCGAGAGGTAAATCCTTCCCAGAGCAGTAGTGCTGTTAGCTCTTCGCTTGCTTTGCCAACGTGGTGGGGATTGTCCACCCTGGCATCGCACGGTTGTTGGCATCAGACACTGAGTTGAGTCGTACTGATGAGGTCTAAAAGACCGAAACAGCTGTCTACGACTGTACTCTGTCTGTTGTATTTCTGGGTGAGCTGTGAAATGCGTTACTGGTTCATGAGAAGATTTTCTTCTCGACGTTGCTCTGGGAAGGATTTACCTCTCGGCACGTCATTATTTATTTTCGCACGAACCATTAGGGCCTTTTATATTTTTAAAATAATTTTTGTGGTTCATATTATTTATTTTTTTAAATCAACTTTATGTTGCATGCTATCAGGTTGGATATTTATCAAAGATCTTAATAATATTTTACCACGCATGTGGCGAATCTAGAATTAGATACGGTATTTGCTTTTGCTTTCTGCAGCCTCCGATGTTTTTATTGCGCAGAAACGAATTGTTCGCTACTTGGCAGGTGTCACTCAGCGCACTCACTGTAATGAAATTTTTGCTGTATTGAAAATCTTAACTGTAACTGGATTATTTATTTTTAAATTGCATAATTTGTTTATACAAACAAACATGGCTTCAATTCGGCTTCAACCTTAACAGTGATGTTCATAGTTACAATACTAGAAACAAAAATGACTTTAATGTGTCCTATTCCTCTACTCAACTCAACTGACTGGTTCCTCCCAATGACCACGCCTACAGTCCCTATGGTATTACTTGACCTACAAAAATACAACAAAGCATACAAAACAATTTAAGCATACAAAACAATTTAAGCATACAAAACAATTTAAGCATACAAAACAATTTAAGCATACAAAACAATTTAAACTTACGCTGAGTTATTGCATGAGAAAGAGAAATACACATATATGAGATGATCGTGTAAGGAATAAGAAATTTGGAGAGTGCAAGGAACTGAAGCTAAAGCTTCGAGTTGCTGGGCAATAACTAATTCAGACCGGTTCTAGTCCTGAATTCCCAAACTTATTCTAAAATCAACCAAAATCTTAAACAGAACTACACAGAGCAGGACAAAATTATAAATTTAGAACACAAAAAAAAACTAGTACTATATTCAAATCAACAACAACAAAACTGCTCTCCACCAAATTTAGTAAACCGGAGCAATTGGCTACTCACAGCGACCCGGACCCTTGTCCAGAGCTGAAGAAAATATGTCCTAAACTAGATAAAACAGAACTACACTAGAAAAATGCCGTGAATTGTTCTTACACTATTAGAAAAACTACCAAACAAATGTGAACTAAAGTTTATAAAACACTGAATTGCTAAAATAAAACTGGATAAACTCAATACATGTGATGAAAATGGCGTCTTCAACTCTGCGCAACCTCTCAAGTCAACGATTCGCAACAAAAAACCTTGAGGCACCACGCACCACAGCCGATTTCCGCTAACAAAACCTCTTAAATAAAAGTGTGGCACTCAAGAAGAAGAAAACGTAACAGAAATAAATTTTGTTACAATGTGCCAAAGTAACCCCGCTTTACGGTACTATTTTTACTTGATTTTAGGATTATTGAAATACTTTAGTATTTAAAAAGTAGGTATTTCAATATTATTTACGATAATGAAATGAAAATAAGTCTAAAGTACAAGTTTTTATTTTAGTAATTAAAATTTTATAGTAATAAGTACCAAAAAATATTTATACTTCAGTACTAAGTACTACTTTCTATTACAAATTGATACTTAAGTACCTAAATACTTAAGTAAAGTCCAGCTACGCTTGAGGTACATATTGTAATGGCATAGTATTTAACGTACTGATTCTGGAACATGAAGATTTTATCGACATTTCTATAAATAAGGGTAGTTGACTTCAGGAGAACATTTTTAGTACCACTGTATTTATTTTTAATTAAGACAGAGTTATGTGGCCGCCTACTTGAAACAAAATTCAATTATTGTATTGTGCAACCTTAGTCATTTTAGTTACAACGTAATATTTAATGAAAACTGCCTATTCAACCAGTGGCCCAAAACTGTTTCCTTCAAAAAACTCAAAAACTAATTTTCGAATTTAAAAAAAAAATTTTTGTTCCTTTATCAGTACGTCAAATTCTATATGCCACTCGCATATGTACATAGGTACCTATCTCAAGTTATGGTACAACCTGTACAGTGAAATTCCTTATAGAAAGAAGAGTTGATGTATAAAGTGCAGCATTTATTTTTTATTAGTTCTACCTTTGGTTTCAATTATAAAATAAAAATAGTTTTTTTTTCATATAGATGCGACTAAAACACTTTGATGAAGACAATCATGGTACAAAGTTAATCATAAATGAACAAGTTAACAAGGTTAAAAGTTGTATAGAACATCACCAACAACTATTACTGTGAGCAAATTATAATATGACTTATAATAAATTATATAGATTCAAGTGAGCAGATATTACCTTATATTAATTCTTTTTTAGTGTTTGTGAGAAGTTAGAAAACACTCTTTATGTCAATATATTTGTTCATTTTTTTGGTGCAATCGGTTTTCTCTGTACTGCTGGATTCATCATGACAAATGTAAATAAATATGCATGCTTTATTACACTGAAAGCTGGTATGCTCAAAATAACAGTTTAGATCAAAAACTAGTCAAAACGAATTGCACAATAAATATTATATATTTCTTAAGCCTCTGCGGCCGACAAATGTTTTTAGGTTTCACCGCTTTAATTCTAATCAAGGGCAATCTTCATCAGAGTTTCTACCAAAACTGACTATGTTGAACTCGAGAAAGGGAGAGTCCGTGCGTTTAAGCATACCGCGCACTAGCGATTTTAAAGTTGAGCAATTTATAAGTTGCTAGCTTTGAGCTTCGAGCTCTATAGACCAGATACTTCGATACTTGTACACTTGTCAGTTGTCAACTTGTCTTGTACAAGATGGTTGTTACTGAAGTAGTATGCCTTTGTGCACTATAGTCTGTTCCAAATAAAAATATAGTAGGTATGAACATTCTGATTGGGCTAGCCGGAAACCAAGTTTACATCAGCGAAAAATTTGTGATCTGCGCGCATCATTTAGCTGTTGAACGCCATAGTAGTAAGACTTGGTATTGTTGAAAAAGTGAGTCGTTGATTAGCGTCAGTAGCGCGTGACGTGCGCAACATAACTATTTCAAAAATACGGCTCTACGTTTAAATATCTATAAAATGTGTGTAAAACGGGCTGGCTCAGCAGCGCCAACTACTATATTCTTATTTGGAACAGGGTATAATTATAATTTTTTTAGTTGCTCTGATTAAATAGTTGTCTGTGCGCGCCACCTCATATAATTCAATGTGTTTTATTTTGGTGATTTTTAAGTTGCCGCAACAAAATCGCTAGTGCGCAGTAGTCTTTAGAGAAAAAACAAATCAACGCAGTAGTACTACCCAACTTTAACATGTTGACTGTATTATAATCTATACCATGGCCTACGTTATTATTCTAGGCCTGGAATAGTATATTGTGCAACAAGTGTGGAATGAAGCACATTCAGCTCGAGTGGAAAGTTTGCGAGACGAGCCGTAGGCGAGATTCACGGTTTCACGAGAGCGGAATAGCCATTCCACACGTGTTGCAGACTATACTTTCTCCACGACTATAAATTTAAAAATAATTGGTAACGCACTTCACAGTTCATCTCAGAACCCACCAGACAGAGCACAGTCACAGACAGCTGTTTCGATCTTTTAGATCTCGTCAGTGTGACTCAGCTCAGTTTCTGGTGTCTCAACGTACGACTCCAAGGTAGGTTAACCGCCTACGCGTTGGTAAGTCAACCGGAGAAACACCAAGAAACTATTAAAATAAAAATATTATTTTATATATTATTAAAATAGGATTTTGGAATATAAAGGGGATTATGGGTAAGGATAAAATTTTTTGGGAACATATAAAACGGTATCATGTTATAGGACTCACAGAAACCTGGATCGAGGAGAAGAACTGGGAAAAAATCAAACAGAAATTGCCAAAAGAATTTAACTGGAAATGTGTGTCTGCGGTTCGAATCCGTAAAAAAGGAAGGGCAAAAGGGGGTATTATCACAGGCATAAAAATATAGTAGAAATAGAATCAAATACGAGCTTTCGAGAAAACACGCAAGAAAGACAAATACTGCTAGATAATGACACATGGCGAATAATAACTATTTACAACAACAACAGGCTAAAGGACTTACTCAAAGAAATAAACGAAAATATCACAGAAATTAATGAGCATAACCTGATATTAGGAGGAGATTTTAACGCAAGAACCGGTGAAGAAGGTGGACTCTGTAATATTAACACAGGGGAAATCGAAAAACGTAACTCTAAAGACAAGACCCTAAACACAGAAGGCTTGAACTTGGTAAGATGGTGCGAAGATAGAGGATGGAACTTACTAAATGGGAATTACAACGGAGATGAATCAGGAGAATACACTTTTATGAATACAAGAAATGATACATCAGTTATAGATTATGGAGTGGCTAACAGCGGAGCAATTGAAAATATTACAAAATTCGAAGTTGTAGACCGCACAGGCTCAGACCACCATTTAATTGCGATCACTCTGAGCATTCAAACAAACATCCTACAGAATTCATGTTCAGACAGGACTACAATTGTATGGAATGAGGAAACAATAAAACATTATAAAGACAACATTGAAACGGTAAATCAATTCTCAGACGAAGAAAAAGCAGAAGAACAAATAACAAATATAATAAGTGAAATACACAAAGCAATGACTAAAATAACAAGAAAAACAAATACGTACACAATTAATAGAAACTATTAGTGGGATAAAGAGTGCAGAGAAAAACAAAAAGAAACAAGAAGATGTTTAAGGCAATTCAGAAACGGTCACACAACACAGGAAGTGTACAAACAAAAATTAAAGGAATATAAAACTACCTGTAAAGAAAAACAAATCATACACAAACAAAAAATCATAAGAGAACTTTATAACATAGCTAATGAAGCGCAGGCATAGAAATATATAAAGAATGAAAGACGAAAACTATTTATACTAGACGAGAACATTACAGGATAAAACAAATTCATATAAGGGGCATGACATCACAGAAGAAGAAGACAGGGCACAAATTGAAAAACTAAAAAAGAACAAATCAACAGAAGATGGAGTGCCAAACGAGGCCTGGATGTATGGAGGAGAAACCATAATTAATTTAATCACCAATACACTCAACAAGGTGTGGAAAAACAATATATTCCCAAAACATTGGACTAAAGGTATAATAGTCCCCATTCACAAAAAAGGCGACACAAAAACCCAGACAACTACAGAGTAATTACACTCCTCAATACATTGTGTGGAAGTGTACGTGTATCATTTAAATAATGTTTTACCGCGTGTGTTCAAATCAGTTTAGTTCAATGTATTGCCACGAAAAGGAAGCGTTGTAAGTTCGCCCCGGCATGGATGCGCGAAAAGTGCGTGTGACGTGTAAAGTAAATATATAGAAAAGTAGTTGTTCGTTTATAGTTGTACAAACACGACGTATTTATCAATGTAATATTGTGTTTTGTTCTGATCGAAATGTATTAAGTAAATAAAACCACTTCTTTGTAAGTTTTCAGCAGTAGCATATCGTTTTATACAACAGGTTATGGGTCTAGTATGTACTGTGTGGAAAAACTAACAGAAGTAGGACAAAGTGAGTAGAACAAAAAATGGTGGCTGTGTGAAAGACACGTGTGCGGTGTGCGTGCAGTGAAGTGAACAGTTGTAATTACGCGTTTTTAACCGTTTCGAGTTAGTAAACATTTTACATAACATTTACGTACTTTGCATATTGTGTATAAATATGGAAGCAGTAATGGAAAGCACACAAAAATCCAACGTGTTACGGTTGAACGACCACAACTATGTAAACTGGAAAGTGACAATGCGCTGGGTCCTAACGAAGGACAAGACATGGGCGACTGTAACATCACCTAAGCCTGAACCTGTGACAGCAGACTGGATCAGCAAGAACGAGACGGCCATGACACGGCTCATGCTGTCAGTGGACGAAAGTCAACTCGTTCACATCCGTCACTTGGAGGTCGCTTCCGACGTGTGGACAACGTTGCAGAACCTCTACGAGCGGCCGACAAGAACCAGCAAATCATTCCTGCGGCGGCAGATGTGGGCGATGCGGTACATATCCGGCACATTGCGACAGCACATCACCGCAATGCAGGACATGGCCAGCAGAGTGCGGGCGGCAGGCGCGCGCATTGACCACGATGAAGAAATATCGGCGCTGTTTTTCTCGCTAACAGCGAGTTACGACAACGTTGTTTCAGCAAATATAGCACTGAAAGAGATATGGAGCATTGCGGAAAGAAAATTCAAGAACAACTATAAAATCAGAATAATGCTGTTCGACTACATAATAAAAAGTATTTCATTATACGGAGCAGAGATCTGAGGATGGCAGGAACAGGAAAAACTAGAACGAATACATATTAAATATCTGAAATGGACATTGGATCTCGACAGAACTACACCGCAATATATTGTTCTAGAAGAAACAAACAGAGACAAAATACGAATAGATGCTGGTCTTAGAGCGACAAAATATGAAGAAAAGATTAGGCAGAGTGATCCTAGAAGAATACTTCACCAATGTTGGATGGAAATTAGGAAGAAAGAAGACAGAAACCTACCACTCAATAACTGGGAAATAAAGAGAAAAAGCTACTATGAAAGAAATGGCATCTCCACGGCCGAAGCAGAACCTACCGTTTTCGCGAAAAATCAAATCCAAAATGTTTTTTTGGATTTCCCAAAAATTGCAGGGGGCCAGGGGGGTGACAACTCAGTTTTAAGCTCTTTGTATGCCCCCTAACGATTTATGAAAAAATTGACTTTGCGATTTTTCCCCATCAAATGCACAATATTTCTTGGCGTACAAAATTATTGTTAAGAGCAAGCGCCACAGCGCGGCCTTCGATGCGTCCTTTCCCGCGTTATATCTCAGTCACCGTTCATCGTAGGGAAAACGTTGAATACTCATTTTAGAAGGTTTTTTTGTGCTCTACAACTTTTCCATTTACACTAAAGATCAAAAAACAATTTTTCGCGGTGAAAAAGTGAAAAAAGTCATTTTTGGCAACTTTGGCCGCCCTCTACTTTTTGCACTTTTCGTCGTAGAGCAGTGAACTAATGACATAAATTGTAGATAATACTGTCCTTAACAATATTTGTTAACAAAATTTCTCTCTACAAGCTACCGTTTTCGCGAAAAATCAAATCCAAAATGTTTTTGGATTTCCCAAAAATTGCAGGGGCCAGGGGGGCGACAACTCAGTTTTAAGCTCCTTGCATGCCCCTCTAACGATTTATGAAAAAAATTGACTTTGCGATTTTTTTCCATCAAATTTTACAGATTGACTGGACTATTTAGTTGGAACTGTTATGTTACTGTTGTAAAGTTGGTTGGTACTACTAAGTACTAAAATTTTCAAAATATATTGAGAAAAACTTGATCAGTGGAAAGCGAACATAAATATATTTTTATTTGGCAATTTATTGATGAATAAATTGAAGGTTAAATTTATCACTTTATTGGTGAATAAATTTGATCGTGTAAAACATGCATAAGGGATTCGGATCACGACCCGAAGTGTGAATTATCAATTATTAATTAAGTTATCTGTAATTAAGCATTGAAATGTCAATTTAAAATAAAAATTAAATAGTTTTTTAAATGATGAAAATAATACAATCAATAAAAATATTGAGTATATTTTCAATACATATATTTAAATTTAATATTAAAATGTATTTATTAATATTCGGAACCGCCATTTGCGGCAAAAATTTCTCCAATTTTTTTATAGCGACCAGCCTGCAATTCCAGGCCTTAAATAATAACGTAGGCGATATCTATACGCTAGACAGTTGCTATCGAGGCGCTTAGATCCAAATCCAGACAAGTGTCATGAACTCAAATTGGAGTAAATTGCTAAAAAAAACTGTTGCGTGCATATCAGAAGCAGTATGCATGGAAATTTATATTTTTCATGTAGATATGTTCTTTTTAAGTTAAAATGTGTATTAAGCCCTGTTCACACATGCGACAAAAATGCCTCAAAATTGATTTTTTCTTTACTTACTGTGACAGTCACTAAATACGCCTCTGTCGTAAATGAAGTGAGAGGAAAGAAAGAAAAAGAAGATGGTGGTGTCAGGGTAACGCGCGGGTTGATTTAAAAAATTCATTTGTCGAGCGGGAGTGCTGAAAAATCTCCACGTGCTTTTAAGTAGCATAATAAATAAGAAAGATTAAAAGTATTATAATTATTTGAGCAAGCTAATCTACTCGTATATTCAAGAAAAAAAAAGGAGTTTGCTGATGCCGTGGCCGGCTGAAGAAAGAAAATTAACCATTAGGACAGAACTATTAATTAAAGTATAAGTTAAGTTAAATTAATTTATTATAATTTATATAATTTCTTATCTACATTTAGCAGTAAGCGTTATTTTTTTTCTTTAAATAAAGAACCCACATTCAAACCAGCATTTACTAGTTAGTTTAAACCTACAAATTTCAGAATAAAGTGATCAACCTAAGACAAAAAGATAGGTCAATTACATTTGGCACCCAACTAGTGGCTTTCAAAAAAACGCACTGCTAAATACACAAATATGTCTGGTCGTAGAGTAAAAAGAGTTGCAAAACAATGTGTTGAAAGTATCGAACAACCGATGCAAAACAAATTGTCGACGTTAGAAGATGCTTTGGTGCGGTTGACTAAAAATGTCACTGCAATGCAATTAAATTTAACTAAATTGTCAGAAGTTAATGTGGCCGAGGTAAAAGTCGCAGATAATTTGTAAATACTGTCGAGTTAACTATTGATAGAGCGTATTTGTCTTACTGGAAAGATATAGGAGGTACAAACAAAGTTTTATTCCGGGGGGTAGTGTACATCCAGTTGCGTTTGTTAGGAAATTAAAACATATGATGCGGGTGTTCCGGGAAATAAACAAGTTTCTGTAGCAATACGGTGTTTAAGGGGATCTGCAGCGGATAGGGCGGTGTTAAAAGAACATGTTTTTAATTCGTTTGATGATTTTTATGATGAGTTTCTTGCGAGATATTGGAGTCGTACTGAGGAGCGTGAAGTATATCATAAACTTAAATATGGGCAGTGTCATGTATGAAGTGTTCATTTTGAATTTACCGCCACTTTGTATGTCAGTGAGGTAGGTGTGTCTAACTTCCTAGTAATGTAAGAACAACACATGTATAACTATCATCAATTAATTATCTGTTAATAAAATCTGTGTTCAATATTACTACTGGTGTTACTCTTTATGTAAAGTGTTATTACTCTGAAACGTTACCAAACCGAACAACAAAAACATAACAGGCAGTATATAAATGGTAGTAGGGCAGATTTATTTTTGAGGTTAGGTCGCGAAGCGGCATATTTGATTGAAGTACCAACGGATAAAGAAATTATTGAATTGTTGAGTTCACATTTTCCTTCTGAAATAAGATGAGGTATTATTACTGCTGCTTTGTGTAAAATAGAAGTGGTAGAAGGTTATTTACGAGCAATTGATAAGACATTTGACGAAGAAAGATTACTAAACGTTCCTGCAAATAGTAAAATAATTCAAATAATAAAAGTTCTAATGTTTCTAGTCAAAATGTACAAAATGAGGCGCAGAAATGTGATCGTTATCATGAATCCAATCAGAATCAAGCTGAGATTCCAAGAGTCAAGGTATTATTTAATCGGGAACCAGAAGAAGATTTATTGTCTACGTCTGATGAAGAAAATCAGAGACCAAAAAATAGAATAGAGCCGCCACCGGCAGTAAATGTTAAAGTTGAAGGAATCGAAACAATTGCGCTGTTAGATTCAGGAAGCCAGGTATCTTGTATTTCAGAGAAGTTTTATCAGAAACTAATAAAAGAAAAAGAAGTACCGTTTTTTCCAGTAACAGGAGTTGAATTGGGGGGTGCTTTGGAAGAACATGCAGCAAGGGTGAGAAAGCAAGTTTACATTAAGTTAGAAATAGAAGGTTTAGATTAGATGAAAGTATGGAAGTAGTTTGTTTAGTAGTTCCGAAATTAATAAGAAACATCATTCTTGGGTATGATTGATTTAAAGATCGCGAAGTTAGTTTAAATTGTAAAGACAATAAACTAATACTATTGGTTAATGGAAAGAAGAAAAATATTAATATAAATGGTAGCAAGAATAATGAATCAGCTAAATTAATCATCAGCGAAATTATTGCTAGTGAAGCAAGCAAAAGATGTATTCCAATGGAATTTTACTCTTATGAACAGCAGAAACGATTTGTAGATGAATCAGGAGCATAGTCATAAGAAGAGAAAGATAGGTTATTTAATCTTCTACAAAAATATGAGAAGATATTCTCTGATCAACCAGGAAAAACTTCGGGATATGAACATAATATTAACATGAGGGATGATACTCCATTTTATATAAAATCATTCCCGATTCCTCAAGCCTACAAAAAAGCAGTTAAAGCTCAAATAGACGAGATGTTAAGGTAAGGGGTAATAGAAATGTGCCCACTGAATATGTCAGCGTCAGCCCATTGGTAGTAGTAAGAAAGAAAGATAAAGGTGTGAGAGTATGTTTAGATGCTCGTTTCCTTAATACCAAAATGTGTAAGGAGCATGTCGTACCACCTAATATAGAAGAATTATTTCAGAACTTTAGGGGAGTAAAATTATTTAGTTCATTGGATCTAACATGTTCATATTGGTAAATTCTAATTAAAAAAGAACATTGTCAATATACTGGTTTTTCTTATGAGGGCAGAACATATGTTTTTGCAGTTTTGCCCTTTGGTTTAAGTACTTCAGTGAGTAGTTTTATCAGGGGATTAGAAATTTTATTAGGACCAGAAGTTGGTATGTTTTTCATACCGTATGTTGATGACATTTTGATATTTTCAAAAAATGCTGAACATTTTTTACATTTAGAAACTGTATTTAAACAATTACAGAATGCTAATCTTACAGTGAAACTTAAGAAATGTGAATTTTTTAGAGAACATTTAACGTTTCTGGGCCATATTATTTCAACAGATGGAATTGCTGTAGATCCTAACCGAATAAAAGCTATAGAAAATTTTCCAGTTCTGAAAAATCAAAAACATCTTAAATCATTTTTGGGATTATTCAATTATGATCAAAGATTTTGTGCTGGTTATGCTAAAGAAACTAGTTTATTATTACCACTACTAAAGAAAAATGCTGTTTATATAATTATATTTACAAGCAAATCCGTTATTTCATCCTGATGTTAACAAAAGGTATTTTGTACAGACCGATAGTTCCTACAAAGGATTAGGAGGTTGGTTGTATCAAGTTGGCCCGAATCAAGAAATATGTACAATAGCATATGCTAGTAGAATACTCAGAAATTCTGAAAAGAATGATTTTGCAACTGAACTTGAGGCTCTTGCAATTGTATTTTGTTTAAAAAAATAGAGAATTTTAATATTAGGTAAGACTGTCACTGTACGAACTGATCATAAAACGTTAATATTTATGAAGAGTTGTAAACTTCTAAGTCCAAGGTTAACTCGTTGGATATTATTAATTCAAGAATATAGTTTAAAATTAGTGAATAAATGGCCAATCCGGGATCGATTGATGATAATAGTAGACCAATTATTGGTTATAACTATTTATTATTGTTAATACATATGGACGTTTCGACCCACAATGTGGTCATCATCAGCAATATAAAATGTGATCTTGTGTTACATTATAATATGGTGCAATTTGGAATTTACATCTTTATTTAGTTACATAGTTGTAAATTATATGTTGTCGCACCGCCACCATGGCGTTCACACGCTCTATTGGTGCAACTATTTCCATATAATTTACAGAGTAACGCGCGGGTTGATTTAAAAAATTCATTTGTCGAGCGAGAGTGCTGAAAAATCTCCACGTGCTTTTGAGTAGCATAATTAATAAGAACTATTATAATTATTTGAGCAAGCTAATCTATATTCAAGAAAGAAAAATGAGTTTGCTGATGCCGTGGCCGGCCGAAGAAAGAAAATTAACCATTAGGACAGAACTATTAATTAAAGTGATAAGTTAAGTTAAATTTAATTTATTATAATTTATATAATTTCTTATCTACATTTAGCAGTAAGCGTTTTTTTTTCTTTAAATAAAGAACCCACATTCAAACCAGCATTTACTAGTCTGTTTAAACCTACAAATTTCAGAATAAAATTTTAGGTTGAGTGATCAACCTAAGACAAAATAGCGGCACCTCTATTTCACAAGCAACACTCACACACACAGTATTTCTAACTGTTCCATGTGTCCATAGTGTGAACAAGGCTTTAGATGGTAAAATATATTCATTAATAAATAAATAAATTGAATAATAATTTTGGACTTGTCTACCTTTGCTACAAAATTATGGACATGACTTGTTTTGAAACAACACATATGAAACTTATTGTTTTATGGCACAAAAAAGTTAGATGATAGATATAAACAAACGCAAATGTGTGTTATTAATTATGAACAAAGTTGAATATTTAAATATATAATAGTTATTTATTTATCAACGGCATCATGATGATGTTTATGCTCATCCGAGGGTAACATAATAAGCCCAAGGGCCTCTGGCCCGAGAGTCTGTAAATCGCCCGAGGGCTATAAACATCAATGATGTCCGTGGTGCATACAATATTTTATGTCTTACTATTTTATTTAAAATATTCCGCGTGTGGCATTAGGGCATAATGTAGTATATAACGTACCTCGTATCCATGATATAAATAAACAATTACATACTAGTAAGTATAATTTATATCAAACTTACAATACATTTCTTAAAGTTAAAACAAACAGAATACTATATTATTTAATATCTTAATCATAGTCAATGCTTCGGCTCGAGTAGACGTGATTTTCTGCTGCTCCGCGTGTTACAGTGCTGCAAATTTTTATTTTTTTTTTACTGCAAAGTATAATAAGTGTCAATTTACATTGTTAATTTTTGTGTCATCATGGGTGCTAATACACGTAACATCTCTGCTATTGTTGCTGCCGCTTTTAACAAACAACTTAGCGATGACAAATTTATCACAAAACTTGTCGATAAAGTATTTGAGCAACTCAATAAAAAACTAGAGGAACAGAAGGCCTACTACGATGACATCAGTTCAGAGAATCGAGCCCTTATACCGATAAAATCGATCAACTAGAACAATACTCCAGGCGCAATTGTTTGCGAATATTCGGAGTCCCTGAAGAGCCAGCTGAGGACATCGAAGTTAAGGTCAGTGATGTCTTGAAATCTAAATTATTGCTCGATTTACCGGTACATTGTATCGATCGTTGTCATCGTGTGGGCAAAACGGCTTCCCCTGCCACTGGTACTTCCCCTCGAGTCCGTCATCGTCCGATAATTGTCAAATTTACCTCTTACCGCTATCGAGATCAAGTCATAAAATCAAGACGTAAACTTAGAGGTACCAAGATCTCCATCAAAGAAGACCTCACACCAGCCCGTCGTGATTTTTTAAAGACTATCTGACAAATTTGGTTTCAAAAATGTGTGGTCATCTGACGGAAACATTTTCCTTAAACGCGGCAATGTCATAAAAAAAGTACATTTATCTGACGATATTAATAGTCTGTACTTGGTAACCTTTCGCATTTCTTTAAAAGGAGCAGCTTAATGTATCAAATTAGTTTATTTTTATTTATTTACTTAGTGTACTTCATTAGTTTAATTTGTGTTTTCTAGGTTATTCAAATTGCTTATTGTATTTTCTACTACAAATTTTCTTCTGATTTAATATATTCGTAATATTTAGTACTTTTATACTTCTATTCATTTTTGTACATCACCTGATCATATTTTATTTCATTTTTATTCTTAAGTTAACTTGTCAATTAGAGTTCAGTGACCTCGCTTATCTACAATCGAGCGAGCAAATAATTTGATTTCTTGTCTTCTTCCCTCATCTACCCGAATGGTACCATGAACTTGTATTATCAAAATGTGCGAGGATTAAATACCAAGCTATCAGATTTTTACAACAATTGCTCTTCTTCAGATTTTGATATCATAGCATTAACAGAGACATGGTTGAATGATTCAGTGTACAATTCAGAATTAATTAATTCCAATTACAATGTATTTAGGAGAGATCGGAATTTTACTGTAGCTGGCAAACATCGTGGCGGTGGTAATTCATTAAATTCTAAGCCAATAATTCTAGCCTTGGATCCATTATCAGTTGCAGATATTGTTTGTG
This sequence comes from Agonum fuliginosum, assembly GCA_947534325.1. Lineage (NCBI taxonomy): Eukaryota > Metazoa > Arthropoda > Insecta > Coleoptera > Carabidae > Agonum > Agonum fuliginosum. The sequence continues at coordinate 16,145,991 of OX384037.1, read as the reverse complement.
TCTAGGTTCAGATTTTAATAGATAAGCGAATATACATCATTGTTATGGGAACGCTTAGTTTGACCGAACCGTAGTTCTGCCGACCCGTAGTTTTACCTAAAAATATTATGCCAGCTCGTAGTTTCACCTACCCGTAGTATCACCGACCCGTAGTATCACCGACCCTTAGTTTCGCCGACCTGTAGTTTCACCAACCTGTAGTCTCACCAAATTAAAGTAAGTCCGAACGATATTTAGCCAAACCGTAGTTTCACCGACCTGTAACTTCACCGACCTTTAGTTTCACCGTATTGAAGTAATCCCGAACGAGATTTAGGCAAACCGTAGTTTCACCGACCCGTAGTTTTGCCGAATGAAAGTAAGTCCGAACGAGATTTAGCCAAACCGTAGCTTCGCCGACCCGTAGTTTCACCTACCCGTAGTATCGCCGAATCGAATTTAGCCGAAGCGCTGAATGCTGGCGACATCTGTTAAATATAATTGGGATTTTGTTCTCAATATAGATTCCCGATTCCCGTTCGTAGTCACTAGAACCCGATTTTAGTAGTATCACGGTGCAATTTGTCTGTGTGTGCATAGGGGTGTTTTGTGTGCGTGTTATGATTTTTTCGTTTATGATAACTCAAGAAATATCAAACATTTCATTATAAAATTTTATATTTTCTTAAAAATAGCTCAAAAAATAGAACAATTTTAATAGCAGATTTCTGAAAACGGCTTTAGCAAACAATGTATTATATGACAAAAATTAATATTAATATTAGAGTGTGAACATAATATCAAGTCGCACAACGTTAAATATTAATATTAAGAATATAAAATATAATAAAATAACATGTTCTTATACCTAGTGCTTTTTGAGTAAATGTGAACATGTAATAAAAAATATGTCATGCACTAGTTTGTTTATATCAACGTATAACCATCGTATAACGTATATTTTTCAAATACGAGAAGAAAATATACTCATTTAAGGTAGGTATGAAAGCTTTTTAGAAAACTGCTATTAAAATTTTTAACAATAGCTCTAAAATTAAAGGAAACCAGTTTAAATATTGATATCACTTTCTGATGAAAATGTATTAAGCAGAAATACTACTAGTAATGTCCGTGAAGTTGGGGTGGCCCACATGAAAAAATGAAAAACAAAATATACGTGCAGTTAGTGCTGTTTGTGCTGGTTTGTTCCAGAATTTAAAAGTTTGTTCTATTTAAATAACAAAAATATAAACAATATCAGTGGGCACCGTAACTTCACGCTATCAAAAACCTAAATAAAAAATCTGACGTGGCCACCACAAGACCACCCGCCATACCTACTTTATTCTTTTTATTACCTATACAAATATATTAATATATAAGTACTACTACTACTGCTACTATACTCACAAATTTATTTTAAGCATTTTATTAACACTGCAGAAGAAGATATAAATGATATTTTACTATTGTCACTGTGACTGTCATGTCATAATCATTTAAATTTTACGTAGTAACAAATGATACGATCATGGACTACAAGATACCGAATACTAAATTATAAGTATTATACTTTAATTATTCTTAAATTGTATCAGATACAGAAAAATTTATAAAATACCGATTGTAGGTAATAATCACATAATCTTACATTTAAAATTTAAATGTTTGATATTTTTGGAGTTATCGTGTCCGAAAAAATTGTAACATACGAACGAACGAACGCACGCACGCACACACACAGACATCATCTCAAAAATGTGTAATTCGTATTCTAGAGACCCTAAAACGTGCTTATCTGCCAAAAACTCATACACGAACATTTTGACCCATCACAATACCTCTCTTATAGAATATGAGGCGAGAGGTAAAAAGAAAAACAAAGAAACCAATATACTATCAGTTAGTGCTATGTTTGTGCTAGTTTGTTCCAAAATATGAAAGTTTGTTCTTTTTAAATAACAAAAATATAAACAATTTCAGTGGGCACCGTAACTTCTCTCTATTAAATTTCTATATAAAAAAGAAAAATAAAGAAACTACTATTTCATCAGTTAGTGCTAGGTTTGTGCTGATTTGTTCCAAAATATGAAAGTTTATTCTTTTTAAATAACAAAACTAGGAACAATTTCAGTGGGTACCGAACCTTTACACTATCGAATTTCAAAATAAAAAAAATTAAAATAATGAAACTTGTCGGTTGGATTCGACTTTTATTTATTTGTGATCAGTGGTAGGTAAATCACACAGTAATAAGATAATAAGGGTTTGGTTTTTATTAACATAATATTTACATATCAAGGTTAAATTGCATATGACATATATGACGTAGTTTTGCGTGGGCGGAATACGCCGCTCGTGGTGTCGGCACCGGCCGACAGAATACCCTAGGAAGTGGCTTCCTTGGTGAAATGGATCGCAGATGAGGATGGTGCCGCTTCTCAGGAGAAGCCCGCCTAGGTGACGAACTGGTGTCTCGAGTCGGTGTTGATGTTGCTAGCTGCTGGTCCTTGTACAGGTCCAGGATGTGGTGCTTGCTGCTTGGCGCCGTCCTCTGCTGCTGGAGCTAGTTCCCTATTCGGGAGTTGCTACCGCTGGTTGCTTGCTGGAGTTCCATATTCGGGAGTTGCTTGCTGGAGTTCCTTATTCAGGAGTGAGTGAGCTTGCACTTTACATCGTCGGTCGCTGTTGGTTGGTTCCTTGTTCAGGAGTGAGTGGGCTTCCACCGCCTTCCTCTGGTCCAGCGATGCCCTTTTATACTGGCCGTAATCGTCACGGCCAGTCTTAGTTGCAGCTGTGTTAAGTTCCAATTGGTTGGTGGACTCGTGTCGTGCTCTCATTGGTCGCCGTGCCGCTAGTCGTTAAATCCGGATGCCGCGCCGCTCGTCTGCGTGCGCGCCAAGTACAAAGCGCGGGAAAATATAGGGACTAGCGTTGAGTGTTCGGCGCGGGAGATTTGAATTTGTATTCGTTGTACGGGAGATTTGAAATTGTGTTCGTTGCGCGGGAGATTTGAATTTGCTGCGCGTCGCCACAAACTAATATACTATGATTTTGTGCTTGCTTTCTGCTGGTTTGTTCCAAAATATCAAAGTTTGTTCTATTTTAATAACTGAAATATCAACAATTTAAGTGGCCAGCGTAACTTCACACTATCAAATTTCAAATTAAAATATGAAAAATAAAGATAATAATATGCCATCAGTTAGTGCTTGGTTTGTACTGGTTTGTTCCAGAATATGATAGTTTATACTGCATAAATATAGACATTATTAGCAAATTTTGTGAGTCCCGTGACTCACAGTCTACCAAATATGAAAAAAATAATTATATTATTACAATCAGTAAGTGTATCTTAGTTTGTTCCCTAATTTGATAGTTATTTCTATTAAAATAACCAAAATATTATAATAATTTTAGTGAGCACTGCCAAATTTCCATATAAAAAATAAAAGTAATGAAGATGAAGATTGTCGAGAGAGATAGAAATAGTTTTGTTCACGAATATTTTGTTGTATTTATCTAAGCAGAGCAACTAATTTAGAACCTTTTTAAGAGAAACTAAACAGTTCTAAAAAAATTAAAAATTATAGATGTCAGGTTATGAAAATTTCAAAAATATACAGGGTGTCCAAGTTAACGTGCTCACCATTGGGATCTCGAGAACGGTAAGAGATACGAGGTCGGTTAAATTAGACAAAAGTTGCCCCTTTAGGGAGCCACAAAAATGCATAGGTGGCTAGATATACGCAACAATATAAATTTTGCCAATTTCGTTTTTCACCTATAACTTTTTTGTTATATATCATCGTATATAGGTAATTGAAATTTTTAAAATTTTACCGAAAAATAAATAGGTACATTTAATCGCTATGTTGACCAATTGGGCCAAAAATATTTTTTTGGCACACCATACATGTTGCCAAAGTTTGACATTTTTGAATCAAAAACATTGTGTTTTCAAGAGGGTGCCTGAGGATAAATTGGATTTGGCGTCACATTAAGTTGTGCAAAATGTTATGAGTTATGATCGAAAAGGCACAAAATGCAATTTTTGTCAAAAATCTATAACCTCGCGCCAAATCATGGCAGGTACTCAACTTTTTTTCCCATGATAGGAAACAGAATGAACTTTATCGCCTTGGTAGTGGATTGAGTCCATGATTCTTTTGCACCCGGTACAAGTTGTCAAAGTTTGACATCAAGAACATTTTTTTCTAATGAGGGTGGCAGGGGGAGAAATGAGCTTGGCGTCAGATGAACTTGCGTGACCTTAAATAGGAAACTTCAATTTTGTCAGAACTCGAAGATTCATCCATTTTCGACTAAGTTCAACCGAGTTATAACGAAATTCGGAATTTTTGGTGCATTTTTAGATTCATAACACACGCCAAGGATTGTACAGCGAATAAAGAAAATAACAAATGTATAAATTGTGTAAATTGGAATAAGTACAACAAAGATGAAAAAGTTTCAGAAAATCATGCGGCTCTCGACAAAAATTGCCGTTGCTACTAAAATGCTGTTAAGAAGTACTACATGAGACCAGCAGATGAAGAAAACAAATTAAAAGTAATACAAATAAATTTACAGTATTCAAGGGCAGCAACGATAAATCTAATCTAATAGAGCAACAAAATGTCAGACAAAATTAGAGCTTTCGCTTTTCGCTCAGTCTCCAAACATTGTCATTCATCGGTAAACTGTCCTTACCGTTCTTGATAATTAATATACTATAAATAAAGTAATAATATTGAAAGCACAAATTTAACATTTAAAAAAAAATAATTAAGTTGGTGCTACTGATTGTACAAAAGCTCATTAACAAATTTCTGAGTTTAAATTGTTGTATATTTATATTAAATACTTGTCAAATTCACTTAATGTTATGATTATGAAAGGTCGTTCTTTTCGAGTTCTTCTTATTTGATTTCTTGTTCAAATATTACATTGACTATTTCCCTCATTATATTTTAACCAATTAAAATTAACTATTTTTCACAAAAACCATTGAAACTATCTACATAAACAACTATTCCAGTGCATATTTTTTAATATTGACATAGTATGCGTATATTCACCGTAACCATGACACAACAAACAATAATAAATGTTTGTTTATTTTTCACCAAATGTCAAAATATTTAAAATGTAATTAAAAATTATGCTAATAAATAAAATTGTGTTATTTAAAATTGTTAAATTTGATTTATTCATGAAATAGTCAATTCGTATACCACTCGATCATCAAAAATAATAGCAAATACTTTTGCCTCCTGGTTCGACGTATTTCCGCAAAACACCTATGGAAATACGTCTCATCAGTCGGCAGTATTTTCAATTATTTTCGAAGCTCTTGTGGTATAATAACTGAATATTACGTGATTCAAATTTGCCGCCAAACTACGCTCGGTGATACTAGTAGTATTTCTGCTTAATACATTTTCATCAGAAAAAAAAGCTATTATATAATATAATTCCTTTAATTTTAGAGCTATTGTTAAAAATTTTAATAGCAGTTTTCTAAAAAGCTTTCATACCTACCTTAAATGAGTATATTTTCTTCTCGTATTTGAAAAATATACGTTATACGATGGTTATACGTTGATATAAACAAACTAGTGCATGACATATTTTTTATTACATGTTCACATTTACTCAAAAAGCACTAGGTATAAGAACATGTTATTTTATTATATTTTATATTCTTAATATTAATATTTAACGTTGTGCGACTTGATATTATGTTCACACTCTAATATTAATATTAATTTTTGTCATATAATACATTGTTTGCTAAAGCCGTTTTCAGAAATCTGCTATTAAAATTGTTCTATTTTTTGAGCTATTTTTAAGAAAATATAAAATTTTATAATGAAATGCTTGATATTTCTTGACTTATCATAAACGAAAAAATCATAACACGCACACAAATACACCCCTATGCACACACAGACAAATTGCACCGTGATACTACTAAAATCGGGTTCTAGTGACTACGAACGGGAATCGGGAATCTATATTGAGAACAAAATCCCAATAGACTTGTTTAGTGGTTACGTCACACTGGTTCCAAACTGGTTCGTTGCTAAGACCGTTGCTATGCAAGTCGGTAAAACAGGCTGGTTTGACGTTTGCCGTTTGACAATAACTGCGTCTTTAAATTTATTTTGAGATTTAATTGTTTTAAAGTGGCTTAAAAACACGTAATAAAGTTTAGTTCGGTAATAAATTATTTTATAAATGATTTTTGATTGTCAAACCAAACTGTTTTATCAACTAGCATAGCAACTACCTTAGCAACGAGTGGCCATTTTCTTGTTTGGAACCAGAAAGTGACGTCACACTAAACAAGTCTATTATATTTAACAGATGTCGCCAGCATTCAGCGCTTCGGCGATACTACGGGTAGGTGAAACTACGGGTCGGCGAAGCTACGGTTTGGCTAAATCTCGTTCGGACTTACTTTCATTCGGCAAAACTACGGGTCGGTGAAACTACGGTTTGCCTAAATCTCGTTCGGGATTACTTCAATACGGTGAAACTAAAGGTCGGTGAAGCTACAGGTCGGTGAAACTACGGTTTGGCTAAATATCGTTCGGACTTACTTTAATTTGGTGAGACTACAGGTTGGTGAAACTACAGGTCGGCGAAACTACGGGTCGGTTATACTACAAGCTGTTATAATATGTTTAGATAAAACTACGGGTCGGCAGAACTACGGTTCGGTCAAATTGGCGGATCCCATTGTTATTTATTCCCCCCTCCCCCCCCGTCCCCCTCTGTCAACTATTCAGTAAAACCTTATTTTTTATGAATGTATAGTCAATTCCTAACTTTTTACACAGTGACTTCATTATATTAGGTGACCTTAATATTACTAATTTATCTGATTTTTATTCTCACGGCTATTCGAATAATATTTTGAATTTTTGAATTTTCATAACTTTTTAACTGCTGAGCAATACAACTTCGTTTATAACACTGATAATAAACTACTAGACATTGTTCTATCAAATAAAAACTGTACATTTGTTCGTGATCTTTGTCCCGTTGTTAACGAAGACAACTATCATCCTACCCTTAATATTACTTTTCACTGTCCTATCAACTTTCAAAACTCTGCTGTCAACACCTCCATCATATAATTTTAGAAAATCAAATATCCCGTTATTATACCAGTTATTAAATTAAATTAATTGGGATAGATTATTACAATTTTCTGATGTAAATGAAGCGTTTGCTTATTTTTACAACGTCCTATATAACGTTTTTGATCAGTGCATTCCTAAAACTTTCAGAAAAATATCTCCTTACCCAATATGGTTCAATAAAGATATTATATCAGAAATTAAACTCAAAGAAAAGAATCGCCGTCTATTCAAACAATCAAACAAATGTTACAGTTTAATTTTTGGGTTTAGTATAAGCTTAATATTTTTCATCTGTCTTGGGTACCTGGTTACCACTTATCAGGCAACCCTTATGCCGTAAGTGTATATCTTCGGATGTCACGGTGAGTATTTGCATGTGTTGTGGTTCAGAGTGCGCCACGGACTTGACTAATTAAATTAACTAATTTCGAAGAAAGTAACGAAGTCTGAAAAAGTTGTGAGTTTTGATCGGTTGTGCTATCCAACGTTTTGTGAATTTGTGTAGAATTTCGAATTTGGGTATTTTGTGGAAAATACAGACAAACATTAATTTGGATTTCCTGGAAGCACATTTGAAGAATATTATTTATTTGTATATTCATCGACATTAGTCGGATTTATTGGATCAACTCGAACTTAATTAACTTATAGCCGAACAAGATCTGAGGTAATATAATTTTTATAACAGTAATTTTATTCATACAATCTATTTAACTAAAGTACATTCTGTTTAATTCATTTAACTTAATAATTCTGATCTATTTTATTTAAATTCTTTACAGTGCCATGTGCACACTAATTAGTCAGTGGCGTGCGAGTTCCTCAATATGTGTAAGTGCTAACGTGAACATCTTTTTAGGCTTTTATTGATTTTATATTATAAAATCATATTTGACTGGTGAGCTTATTGCTTGGAATAAATCGTCCTGGTTACTCCAATAATTGTCCGAAGGAACGGAAAGTGTCAAACACGCATCCGATCGGTCGCAGAGTACCCAGCTTCTACTCCACTGCATTACGAGATTACTACTTTCGGGCATCTTCGGCCAGCTGACGAGCGACCCGAACTATTTGTGGAGGGGACTAACTGCCAACGCCAAAGACGAACGATTTTTGGACTCAACAGCTGAACGACAGCAAGCCAGCTAAGCCTTTATTTTCTTTTACTTTTATGTTAATTGTTAGGGTGTTTGATTAGACCTCTAGTTTGGTCGTTATTACGATTATTGTGATTTAAGATTATTTCTTATGCATTTGTGACAATCTGATCTCACCCCGCATATTTATTTTAATTCTATTTATCTTTGTTCGCGAATACGCTCCGTGGCGTTTAGGTTCAACGTCAGTTGCTTTTAGGGCTACTCTAGTTTTATTTATTCATTTTACTACTAGCGCGGCGTGATACACGTTGGTCGACCTTCGCGTTCATCGCGTCCCCGTTGTGCGCACTTTAGTTACGTTCACAATAATTATTTAAGATAGTCCTATTAGTAGGGCCGCGAACAAATTCGCCGCGTGATCCGTTTGTTTCTCAACTCGCGGAAGTGATCGGTTTGATCGGATTCTGTCCACTGCATTTATCTCTTAGCTATATGCTTATATCTAAATTTAATTATTCTCATATTTATTTATTATACTTATATTATATATTATCTTTATTCACGGAATTTTTATCAATATATCCGTTTATTTAAACCTACGTGCTATTTTCGTTCTTGCGACCTTATCCCTCTTAGGTTTGGTGATCAACCATATCGGTTGAACCTTTTAGTCGGCATCGATCATCTGGCGCCCCCCCTAGACCCTTTTGAGCAACCTACCCCCGTCTCCACTGTAGCTCGCCGTAGTTCAACTTGTGCCAGGGAATCAACATCTATTAGTAAGGCCGTAGCAAGTTTGGCGCCCTAAACGTGGAGCCCTTTTCTTAAATATATTCGGTAAAGCACGTAGTTTTTTTTTCTCAAACGGCTATTTCTTTGCTTTAGGTTAGGTTGGGTAGATTAGATTTAGATTTTTTTTCTTTTGTTCGTTGTTTCTTTATTTCGGGCCGTATTGCTGTGCCTAGTCATAGTATTAGTTATTTACTTGTTTATTTTATTGTTGGTGTTATTATTTCTTAATATGGATTATAAAATGGAAGTCAATCGGCTTTCTAAAGATGAGCTCGGTTATGAACTCCGTGTCAGAGGCATTACTAAAACGACTGATATTGATGGGATGAGAAAAATGTATCGTCAGTTAATTCGATTTGAGAATAGTGCCAGCTATGTTAAACCTGCACATCCATTCACATTCGCAGAAGACATTACAAACGCTAATGCAAAAATTGATGAAATTAAAAAATTAATAGTTTCCTTCGACGGTTCGACTGCTTCAACTGAATACAAAAAAATAACAACTAAAATCGCGCATACCTTAGGCAGAATAAATCGGTCTGAGGGCTCTACAACTACCGAAAATAATCAAAAATCGGAAACAATTGTATCACTTCTGAGTGTAGAATCTGATCTAGAATCAAAATTGAAAGAGTCTAGTAAACATTCGGCAACACTGCTGGACGTTAGTACCTTGTACACAGAACAGGCTAGTTCTGACACTAACTCAGAAAATCTAAATACGGATAGCGACTCGGAAACATTTGATAAGTCAATTAAGCCTGTACCCGCGTCAAAATGGGGTTTAAAATTTTCGGGAAATTTCAAAGATATGTCCTTAAGTGCTTTTCTAGAACGTGTGAAAGAGCTGCGTAGAGCGCGAAATATTTCAAAAAAACACTTACTTAGTTCTGCGATAGATCTTCTTCAAGATAAAGCCTTGATTTGGTATCGTGCGAATAGGAAACAGTTTTCGAGTTGGGATGAACTAGTTTTGGGCCTCCGTGAAGAATTTCAACCAGTCGATTATGATGATAAGCTATTTGAAGAGATAAAGCAGCGCACACAAGGTCCAACAGAGTCTATAGGGATCTATATATCCATCATGATCACTCTTTTTTCTCGTTTGTCAATTAAAGTAAGTGAACAGGCACAACTTAAAATTCTTTTGCGCAATATTTCACCTGCGTATCAGACACCACTAAGTTTTGTAGAGGTTAAATCTGTAGCTCATTTATTAAAGCTGGGTAAACAATTAGAAGCTCGTAAAGCTGCGGCTGAAGCTTTCGTTCCTCCTCCACGACGTCAGACTACCCTTGAGCCGGACCTAGCGTATGTATATGCAGAGCCTTCAACTTCTTGCGCGAGTATAGAACAAAAACCAAGAACGTGTTGGAATTGCGGAAAACCTGGCCACCTGGCGGTTAATTGTAGACAGCCACGGAAACTACATTGTTATCGTTGCGGAGCCCCCGGAGTTACAACAAAAAATTGTGAGAAATGTTCGGGAAACGAGAGGAAAACGCGTTAGGAGACCGTCTGATGCGTTTTAAATATTCACAACCGGTCCCTGCTTTGTTAAATTTTATTCTAGCCCATGCGCAGGGCGACGAACGCGCATATTTAGAAATAACAATTTTAGGTAAAAAGATTCTAGGTTTTTTGGATTGCGGTGCTAACCGCACTATTGTTAATCATGTAGGCTTACAAATTTTATTAGATCTAGGACTAAACCTCAAAAAACGAAAATCGAGCTGCACCGTTGCAAACAGTCAAATTTGTGATGTAATCGGTGAAATTGATACACCTGTTGTGCTTCGTGATCGAGTTAAAGTAATTTCTATATTGGTAGTACCAGAAATCTCTCATAACTTAATTTTGGGTACTGATTTCTGGGTCGAAATGGGCATCGTCCCCGACTTGCGGAGAGGGGAGTGGACATTTTCTGCAGATCCTCCCACTGAACTTTGTGAACTAATTATTCCTCGCTCTAATTTAAATATGATGCAAGAACAACAGCTCTGTTCCTTAATTGATCGTGTTTTTAAAAATATCGACTCGTCAAAAATTGGTTGTACTAGCTTAGTTGAGCACGTTATTCAGACAGATAGTCCTCCAATAAAACAGCGATTTTATCCGATATCTCCTGCTGTACAAAAACATGTTGATAAGGAATTGGATGAAATGTTAAAACATGAAATAATAGAACGGTCTAATAGCCCTTGGTCGTCGCCGGTACTTTTAATTCCAAAAAAAGACGGTAGTTATAGATTCTGTGTAGATTATCGGCGGTTAAATAGTGTAACTACTCGTGATGCCTATCCGCTACCTTTTATATCCGAGACGTTGGATCAGCTACGCGACGCTAGGTTTTTAACATCCTTAGATATTAAATCGGCCTATTGGCAGATACCAGTAGCCGAGAGTTCACGTCAGTACACTGCGTTTACTGTACCCAATCGCGGCCTATTTCAATTTAAACGTTTACCGTTTGGCTTGCACAATGCTCCCGCAACATGGCAGCGATTTATTGACGATGTATTAGGTTACGATCTTAGGCCCTTTGTTTTTGTCTATTTGGACGATATAATTATCGTGTCTCAGACTTTTGAGAAACATTTAGAGCTTTTGGAGGAAGTTACGACCCGTTTGACAAACGCAGGCCTTACCTTGAGTAGAGATAAGTGTAATTTTTGCCGCGATGAGTTAAAGTATTTAGGGTACGTAGTGGACAAGCATGGCCTACATGTTGACCCGGACAAGGTTCGCTCTATTCTGGAAATACCTACTCCAAAAAATGTCTCAGAAGTTCGTCGTATCTTGGGAATGGCCTCATGGTATCGGCGTTTTATTCCGAACTTTTCTTCTATCGCGTCACCATTGACCAATTTATTACGTAAAAATAAGAAATTTGCTTGGGACTCAGCTTGTGGAGATGCGTGGAATAGCGTTAAAAGTTGTTTGATTTCAGCCCCTGTATTGTCGTGCCCTGATTTCGAAAAGGAATTCACGATTCAGACCGATGCTTCGGACTACGGAATCGGAGCAGTCTTAACGCAAGAACATGAGGATGGCGAGAAAGTTATCGCTTACTTAAGCAGATCATTAACGCGACAAGAACGCAATTTTTCAACCACAGAAAAGGAATGTCTTGCGGTTCTGTTTTCAATCGAGCGTCTAAGACCCTATATAGAGGGCAGTCATTTCAATGTTATAACCGATCATGCTTCTTTAGTCTGGTTAACCAGTTTGCAAAACCCCACCGGTCGTCTTGCTCGCTGGGCGGTTAGGTTGCAGCAATATAACTTTACAATCACACACCGTCCGGGGAAGGACCACGTTGTGCCTGACACTCTATCTCGCGCTGTTCCTGTCATTAATACTATTTCCGCTTCCTGTACTACATCAACCGACCATTGGTACAATAAATTAGTAAATTCTGTCACTGAAAATCCAGCTAAATTCCCACTATTTCGAGTAACTGATGGCATTCTATATAAATTAGTGAAAGATCGTTATGTAGCATTAGCGGGTGAACAATCGCAATGGAAAGTCGTGGTGCCAAAGGATCGCAGAACAGATCTTATTAGTAATTGTCACGATCTCCCAACCAGTGGCCACTTAGGAGTATACAAAACGTATCAACGTCTCGCATCATCTTATTTCTGGCCAAAAATGAAGACCGATGTTGCTAATTATGTTCGTAAATGCGTAATCTGTATTAAATCTAAGCCTGAGCAAAAAGCTCCCGCAGGCCGTATGGGGGGTCACTCTGTGATTTCAAAACCTTGGGAAGTTATAAGCATCGATTTGATTGAATTACCTCGGTCTGCACGAGGCTTTAAATATGCTTTAGTTGTTACCGACTGCTTTAGTAAATTTACGCTCTGTTTTCCTCTTAGGAAATCTACGGCTACGAAAATTGTGCATCATTTGGAAAATGACATCTTTCTGGTATTCGGTGTGCCTAAGAGAATTATTTCCGATAACGGGGTGCAGTTTAGATCGCGCGAATATACTAATCTGTTATCTTCTTATGGTGTTAGGAAATCTTTTACAGCATTGTATCACCCTCAGGCAAATCCCGTAGAAAGGACTAATCGTACTTTGAAAACAATGCTTAGATCTTTTGCTGCCGACAATCAACGTAATTGGGACAAATATTTGCAAAAGGTTACGTGTGCACTGAGAACTGCAAAACATGAAGTTACGGGACTCACCCCATATTTTATTAATTTCGGTCGTGAAGCGTATTTATTAGGTACCAGTCATGACACTGTAAATGATGAATCCGAGAAAATTGAATTTGAAAGAGATAGAAAAAAAATAGTAAGTCGCGCATGTAATTTTCAAAAATTGTACAAAGATGTTCAACAACGGTTGCATAAGGCTTATGTTAAATCGAAAGCGCGCTACGACCTACGACGTCGCGAAGTATCATTTTATCCGGACCAGTTAGTGTGGAGAAAAAATTTCGTACTTTCAGATGCTTCAAAAAATTTCTCGGCAAAATTAGCGGAAAAATTTATCGGTCCTTTTAAAATTCATAAAAAGATTTCCACCGATACTTATCAATTAAAGAATCTCGATGGCGACATTCTTCCGGGTACGTGGTCAAGTCAACATCTTAAACCTCACCCTGAAGATGATGACGATGATGCTAAGGACGTGTAATTCTTCGTGAATTTATTGTTACGCAATATAGTCCCTCTGACTTAAGTTAATCATTGGCGTTATTTATTATATTATGTTATTTCCTGTCTTACTATTCTTATCAGAAATTTTGAGAAAATTTCTTCTTTTTAGGAAAGGGAAGAGTTTGTTACAGTTTAATTTTTGGGTTTAGTATAAGCTTAATATTTTTCATCTGTCTTGGGTACCTGGTTACCACTTATCAGGCAACCCTTATGCCGTAAGTGTATATCTTCGGATGTCACGGTGAGTATTTGCATGTGTTGTGGTTCAGAGTGCGCCACGGACTTGACTAATTAAATTAACTAATTTCGAAGAAAGTAACGAAGTCTGAAAAAGTTGTGAGTTTTGATCGGTTGTGCTATCCAACGTTTTGTGAATTTGTGTAGAATTTCGAATTTGGGTATTTTGTGGAAAATACAGACAAACATTAATTTGGATTTCCTGGAAGCACATTTGAAGAATATTATTTATTTGTATATTCATCGACATTAGTCGGATTTATTGGATCAACTCGAACTTAATTAACTTATAGCCGAACAAGATCTGAGGTAATATAATTTTTATAACAGTAATTTTATTCATACAATCTATTTAACTAAAGTACATTCTGTTTAATTCATTTAACTTAATAATTCTGATCTATTTTATTTAAATTCTTTACAGTGCCATGTGCACACTAATTAGTCAGTGGCGTGCGAGTTCCTCAATATGTGTAAGTGCTAACGTGAACATCTTTTTAGGCTTTTATTGATTTTATATTATAAAATCATATTTGACTGGTGAGCTTATTGCTTGGAATAAATCGTCCTGGTTACTCCAATAATTGTCCGAAGGAACGGAAAGTGTCAAACACGCATCCGATCGGTCGCAGAGTACCCAGCTTCTACTCCACTGCATTACGAGATTACTACTTTCGGGCATCTTCGGCCAGCTGACGAGCGACCCGAACTATTTGTGGAGGGGACTAACTGCCAACGCCAAAGACGAACGATTTTTGGACTCAACAGCTGAACGACAGCAAGCCAGCTAAGCCTTTATTTTCTTTTACTTTTATGTTAATTGTTAGGGTGTTTGATTAGACCTCTAGTTTGGTCGTTATTACGATTATTGTGATTTAAGATTATTTCTTATGCGTTTGTGACAATCTGATCTCACCCCGCATATTTATTTTAATTCTATTTATCTTTGTTCGCGAATACGCTCCGTGGCGTTTAGGTTCAACGTCAGTTGCTTTTAGGGCTACTCTAGTTTTATTTATTCATTTTACTACTAGCGCGGCGTGATACACGTTGGTCGACCTTCGCGTTCATCGCGTCCCCGTTGTGCGCACTTTAGTTACGTTCACAATAATTATTTAAGATAGTCCTATTAGTAGGGCCGCGAACAAATTCGCCGCGTGATCCGTTTGTTTCTCAACTCGCGGAAGTGATCGGTTTGATCGGATTCTGTCCACTGCATTTATCTCTTAGCTATATGCTTATATCTAAATTTAATTATTCTCATATTTATTTATTATACTTATATTATATATTATCTTTATTCACGGAATTTTTATCAATATATCCGTTTATTTAAACCTACGTGCTATTTTCGTTCTTGCGACCTTATCCCTCTTAGGTTTGGTGATCAACCATATCGGTTGAACCTTTTAGTCGGCATCGATCATCTGGCGCCCCCCCTAGACCCTTTTGAGCAACCTACCCCCGTCTCCACTGTAGCTCGCCGTAGTTCAACTTGTGCCAGGGAATCAACATCTATTAGTAAGGCCGTAGCACAAATGAAATCTATCTTAATAAATACAAAGATTTGAGACGAAAAATAAAATCAGATATAAAACTAGCCAACACTTCTTACTTAAATGAAATTGAAAATGATATATCTAATGACTCGAAAAAATTCTGGGCATTTATAAATAATAAACGAAATAAATCTCACATACCTGATGCAATGCACTACAATAATGTAACGCTAAATTTTACATCCGAAATTGTGCAAGGTTTCGCAAACTATTTCTCATCCGTTTATTCAAATCCAAATCCCACTGCACTTACACATGACTCACATAATAATATTTCTGAACTTCTTTCTATTAATTCTATATCCCAAGAAGAAATACTACATTCCATTTCTCAATTAAAACATTCTTGTAACCCTGGCCCTGATCATTTTCCGGCATATATCATTAAAGGATGTAGTGAAATATTAGTAAAACCCTTGCATTTCCTCTTCAATCTATCTCTTTCTACCAATAGTTTTCCTTCTGTTTTAAAAACTACATTCATTACACCAATACATAAATCTGGTGATACTGATAATATTATAAACTATCGCCCAATTGCCATATTATCTAACATCTCTAAAAATTTTGAAAAAATATTATTTACGCACATATATCAAACAGTAAGCGATAAAATATCGGATAAGCAACATGGTTTTATTAAGGGTAGATCTACAACCACAAATCTAATCAACTTCACTGAATTTATAATTAATTCACTACGAAATAACTCTCAAGTAGATGTAATCTACACTGATTTAGCTAAAGCGTTCTACAGAGTTGATCATATGACACTTGTTCACAAACTCATATACAACTTTAACTTCTCTACTGATTTATCTCAATATATTCATTCGTACCTAATTAATCGCAATTTGTATGTCGTCTACAATAACTTTAAATCTCTTCCTTTCACCCCCACCTCAGGAATTGCCAAGGGAAGCAAACTCTACTATTTAACTTATTTATAAATGATATAACGAACTGCATCATTCATTCAGACTACCTACTTACTCTTTGCTGATGATATTAAAATATTTAAAGTCATTAACACTCCACAGGATTTTGATATGTTACAAGTAGACATTAATAATATTTTAGCTTGGTCTTTGTCCTCAAAATTATCATTTAACATCAAAAAGTGTAATGTCATATTCAATGAAAAAGGAACCTATATGCTGTAATTACACCATGGAAGACAAGGCTTTGTCTAGGGTTACACAATTTAAGGATCTAGGGGTTACATTTGACCCGAAATGCTGCTTAACATTCATACAAATGAAATCATAAAATCATCCCACAGAAGTTTGGGTTTTATCTTTCGTAACTCACGTAGTTTTCGGAACAGGTCTACCCTTATATCCTTGTTTTGTGCGTGCTAAATTGGAATATTGCTTTCTTGTATGGAATCCGTTGTATGCAAATTCAATCAGGGCAATTGAGGCAATTCAAAGAAAATTTCTAAGATACTCCTGGTATAAGTTACATATGCATAGACGTTATAACTCTGAGTTTCATTATAATATTACCCTGAATAAGTTCAATGTAATACAACTTCAAGACCGTAGGATTTTGCGATCTTGTTTATTTATTTTTAAACTGATAAATAATAAAATTAATGATTCCAATCTATTGTCACTCATACGTTTCCATATTCCACGCACTTGTAATCCTAGATAGAGAATTCTATTTCATACCGCCCTAGTTACAGTAAATTATGAGTTGAAATGTACTATTCGGCGTATATGTTCAATTTACAATAAGATATATGCTAGTTGTAGAGATATTGACATTTTTAATGACAGTTTAAAAACTTTCAAATTCAAAATCATCCAAACATTCAATAATGCTAATTGATGTACAATAAGCAAAATTTAATTAATTGATTATGTTATAATTATTATGTTTTTATTATTATTATGTTAACTTTATGTTTTATTTTATGTTTATCTTATACTACAATATATAATTATACACTCTCTGTAATTGTCCTGTTGAGTGGTTACAATAAATAAAATCTTGCATCGTTAATGTTTCTTATTTTAATTTTTATTGATTACTTACTGCTAATGGGTACACTTCTTGGGTATTCAGAAAGGAAGTGATTTGTCTAAATGCCAAGAAGAATATAATTAATAACTTATTAGCATCATAATAATCTTAGTAAAAAGATATAAATACAATTTATTATTATGTGTATAAAATTAGTTTTTACCTTGTTTACATTTCAATATATTTTTGTTTGACTTTTTTGCATTGACTTCAGTTAAAAATTTAATCCGATCTTTTATAATAATGCATATAATTACAATAATTTAACAATCACAACCGTAAGCAAAACGCTATAAACAAAACTTATTAAATTTTATATCCCTGAGATACGACTGACAGATTGACTTGACAGCATTCTATTGGCTGCAAAACATAAACCGATAGTAACCGAATAATAACGAGCAGACTGCAACTGCTACTAAAGACAACACTTCTAGTTATTTAGAAATTATCGAAGAACAGTTTTCCAGGAGCCAAAAAGTTACAAAAAAGAAATAATTATGTTTTATTCTTAACAAAATTGAAAACTAATAAATTCATATTTTAATCATTTCGAAATATGTCTGTAAATAATTTCGGGTAAAACGAAATCTAAATAATTATTTTCCAATTTTGGCAACATGCTCTCCTTCCACATAACCACATCTTTTTGAATTATTTCTGTGTGTATTATTTTTATCATTTTATACTATGAAAGAATATATATCTCTATTTGTTATATTTAGTTGCCCTTATATCTGAAACATGATACTTATTTTATTATTATCCTGTATTTTACAGAAAAAAGGTTATTACTTGGAAATAATAAATATGATTCCTGTTCAATTTGATTTCATTGCTTAGATTCTAATTTTTTATATCAATATTTTTTAACATATTGATTTCTAATGTTGCTGTTTAAATAATAATTTATTTTACTTTTTGGCTAATTTACGCCAGCAGATAAAATTTTGTATGCAATACGAATCGTAACCAATCTTTATGGTACTAGTCGTGTTATTCAACTCGGCTTCGGTTCGTCTGATAATATTCACGACTATTACCATAATGATCCTTATAACATAAATATCTATTAGGTACCTACTCTAGCTAAATTATAATGTTCGAATTTAAGAGGGAAAAGAAAATCTTTGTTAACACATTTTGAATAAAAAGTCGTATATTTTGAATACTTTTTAAAATAAAATAAATATTATATTATTTATTTATTATTATCATATACAAACACAAACATATCGTCAGCGGTAAAACGCTGAACTAACTTAACATTAGCTCTTATGCCCTGTTCACACGTTGCTACTTTGAAAACGCATTCGTGCTACTGTAGCATGAAAAGAAGAAGTTTTTGAGGACGCAAAAATTATCTGTATCCTGACCGTTCACACATGAGCTGGATTGTGACACGATTGTAGCATCAAAATCTAGTTATGTTTTCCTATAAATGTTTGTAAGTTTGTATTACTGTCTTACTACAGCAATTTTAATTTTTATGCGAGTTGTGAAAACGTTAGATGTGTTTACTTTTGCGTTTGAACTTGATTTTGTACTTTTGATTATTTGATTATTGTTATAACGACTTGGTATTGTTTTTTTATATTTTGATTGTCGCTTTACCGGCTGATTGTTTTTTCCCAGAACTATTACTATTATCACTAATATGATCTAACTCGCTTCCGTTTTCTGAATCTGAGACTATCTCAGTATCACCTATATCAGCCCATAAGACAAGAAGCCTTTCTTGTTCTTTTTCATATGAAGACATAGCTAAAATACTAAATTGTATTTTTTATTCGTATAAAATATCGTGGATAAACATATCAAGAAAAATATAAAAAGTCACGTATTCAGTCAGGTGGGGTAAATATAACCCCAAGGCTCTTAAAACACGTCTTACGCTGGCTACATTCAAGCCTCGATTGAAATATCTTGGAAATGCCACCCTAACACAATTCTGCAAAGGTATATAAAATCCTAATCCAAGGAGTACAGACAAACTAGAAATATAACACTTTTAAATGGCGTGGGTTATATTTACCCCACCTAACCGATGCCGGGTTCAATTTACGCTCAAAAGCGTAAATGGCGTACCACGGCTACATGTTGGTATTATCTTTACCCCGGCCAACGAAGAACTGTCTGCAGACGCCTAAAAATCATAGGAACGTCTGGCCTAAAGGGGTACGGAGGGATGCAGATGACCTCTGAACTATTGTATCTAAAAATAATTAAAAAAATAAAAAAAATCCAGAGCCTAGCAGATGCAAGTCATCTTGCTACAGTAAAAATAAATAGCGTCTGTTCCTGTATACCATTTTCAAATTGTAAAAAAATTTGTTGATTCTACTGATTTAATACTTTTTGAACTGAGAAAGTACTACGATTTCAATGCTTCAAATGTCAGCCTTAAGCGCCTCATTCTGTCATCGTTACATCCCTACTTTCACAAGTTGTACTCGCCCGGACAAATTTTGTTCTCTGCTTAAGTTTTTCTCTGAGCGCACGGACTCTACTGGGTTGTTCATTTCAGTAAAATTGAACACAATAAATTAAGTGAAAAGTACAGAAACCGGCGCCGTCAACCATTGATCTATACTTGTCAGTTGCCGGTAGCGGAGGCACGGATGTTTTCCGGTTTTGAATTTAATTTATTGGAAATTATGACATTAATATTGTAATTGAAGATAATAGTTAAAGATCCTAAACTTCCAGAAATTCAAAGATATTTGTTGTCTATTTTTCCATTGCTTCAATAAGTTTTGTGTTTTGTATCAACAAATTCAACCTCGAGTTAATGAAGCGCTATTCTCTCATATAACTAATAGTGCGACTTTTTTCAGAAAAGTAGAAAAAAATAAGCAAGTTATTTCGAGCGTACCGCTTTTCTAGAACAAAATAGTATATTAAGTACCAAGAACGGTAAGAACAGTTTACCGAGGGAAGACAATTTTGTCTGACATCGGTAATTCCTTAAAGTTTGTGATGCTTATATAATTTTTTGTACTATTGGTCTTTTTTATCCATACGCAAATATTAATTTCTTCACAATTAAAATTAAATTTACTAGAACGGTAAGTAAATTACTTACCGTTTGCCGAACGGTAAGTAAATTACTAACCGTTATATTAATCTACTTACCGCTCAGTGAACGAAAAGTATATTCCTTACCGTGTTGTTTGGCCTAGCAACCGGTAAGATCAACATACTGTCTTGGAAACAGGCATGGTAAGTTGAAAAAAAAGACCAATTGTGCGAAAATGCTCATTAGACATTCATGTTTCTCTACTTACTGTCTTTTATTTGTATTATTAAATCAGTGAATTCGATTTTTTGCCTTCTAATACACTTCTATCATTAATCAATGGTTTTTTAATCGCCAAGTTTAATGATTACAACATCTTATTTCATAGTATATTAAAGCGACACATTTTACACAATTCAATACAAATAATTTTTAATACCTGTCTTATACGGTCATATTTTGTTAACAAAATTTGATTACAAAAATTGTTCTCAAATTTTTGTATTCCTGCAATACATAAAATAAAATAAATAAAATTTTGATGTTAAAAGTAGGACACAATTCCACAATAAAATTTGTTGTGAATGCATTTGTTTGTTTCCAACATCTATTTAGTTTAATAAAGGAACTCCAAAAAGGAATAAATAAAAGGAATAAATCCGTCTTGATCTTCACTCTCTTATTTCATTTTATTGAAATTGCGACCGGTTTCGACAATTTAAATTGTCATCCTCAGGCCAGAGACTATAAATAAAACAATCCATTGTTACAAACTGCTTATAACAAAACAATACAATACAACATAATACAAGTAATATCACAGTTTCATAGATAAAACAAATTAGCTTATTAAGTTTAAAATATTAAAATTAAATGACAATGTTGAAAAAGTAAATAGGAATAGAAGCAACTTACATTAATTACAGGAGACTATATAGTGGAACAATATCCGTTACAGCATTCAACAGACGATAAAAGCATAGTAATAAAATTGTAAAAATATTCGAAGTTTACTCGACGAAAGTTTGAGGCAGAGTGACAAGTAGCAGAAACTACCTCATCTGATCGGTCGGACGTCAGCTGAGTTTGTTAAGTAGTGGGGTGAAATCAAAATTGGTTTGTTCATTTAGTAACTTCAGGTTGTTGTTTTTACTTATTTTTGAAATTTCCAATGCTTCCAAAAAATTGAGAATGTATCGTCCGTCATTGACATGCAATATTTCAAAATCTTCTTTAATGTTAAATAAATGACCTGTATTAACAATATGATCAGCAAATGTAGAACCTTCAGATTTTTTGTCAATGCACTTTTGATGTTCAATGAATCTAATTTTAAAAGATCTACCAGTTTGACCTACATAAACGGAGTTACACGTTTGACATTTTAATTTGTAAATACCACTTTTGTCCAAAAGAAGCTGGTTATCTATTTTTCTGCATAACTCTCTTTTTAAATTAGTTTTAGATTTTAACTAGCGTCAGGCCCCGCTACGCGGGCCTCCGGCTAGGTCGCGCTACCGCGCGACAAGGGAGATTCGCCCGCTTCGCGGGCTCAAGCTCCGCGGACACTGAATGTGAGACGATTCGGCACTTCGTGCCTCAATTATAACAATTTTAACATTTAGACTCTACCGAAAAAAATTGTATGATGAAATTATAATTATTTAAAATTATTCTTCTTCCTTCTTCAATATAAATTTTAGTTAAGCCATAAAAATTTTAGTATAGAACTACGCGGGCCGTCAGCTAGGTCGCGCTGCCGCGCAACAAGCTCCGCGAATTCTGAATATGGAAGGATTCGGCACTTCGTGCCTCAATTATAACGATTTTAACATTTAGACTCTACCGAAAAAAATTGTATCTAACGTCATCTTGAACAATATTGTAGGTACCGTATCAAAACCTTTAATTTGATATATCAAACTTGAAATGATTTTATTATTTTGAAAGGAAAAAAACCGAAGCTAATCACCCAC
This sequence comes from Agonum fuliginosum, assembly GCA_947534325.1. NCBI lineage: Eukaryota > Metazoa > Arthropoda > Insecta > Coleoptera > Carabidae > Agonum > Agonum fuliginosum. Next base: position 16,123,465 of record OX384037.1, on the reverse strand, counting down.
TGTCATATTTATCACTTATTGTGTATATCATTCCTCATCATCAAGATCAAGATCTTTACTTTGATATTAAAATCAATATGATTTTAACAATTTTAAGATATAAACAAATGACGATCGTCGGTCTCCATTTTGAACAATCTTGTATCAGCTCTTTTATCAAGATATTTAATTTGATATCATATTCAATAGGTATGATTCTAACATATTTTTGTTAAAACAAAAGACAATCGTCGGCCACCATTTTAAATAATTTTATTAATTAGCCCTCATCTAGCTCTTTAATTTGACATCAAACTTGATATTGTTTTTTTGAAATAAAAACAAATGTCAATCGTCTGCCACCTTTTTAAATAATTTTATTAATAAGGTAGGTAGCCTTTATTTTTTAAGCCTTTATAAACCCTTTTCGATTTGATTTAATAATTTTTTGATTAAAACAAATGACAATCGGTCGTCATTTTCAACAATTTTATAAAGTAGTGCTCACCTGACAGTTTTAAATTATTTTATTAATTAGGTAGCCCATGTCCAGCCATTTAATTTGATATCAAACTTATATAATTCTATATTGTTTTTGATAAAAATAAATGACAATCGTCGGCCACCATTTTAAATAATTTTATTAATTAGGTAGCCCTTATCCAGCCCTTGAATTTGATATTAAACTCGATATGATATTTTGATAGAAATAAATGACAATCGTTGGTCGCCATTTTCAACAATTTTATAAAGTAGTGCTCACCTCATCGATTTATATTATTTTATTAATTTGGTAGCCCATTTTCAACCCTTTAATTTGATATCAAACTTGATATAATTCTATATTGTTTAAAAAAAATGACAAACGTCGGCCACCATTTAAAAATTTTTTATTAATTAGGTAGCCCTTATCCAGCCCATGAATTTGATATCAAACTCGATATGATTTTTTGATAAAAACAAATGACAATCTTTGGTCGCCATTTTCAACAATTTTATAAAGTAGTGCTCACCTGACCGATTTAAATTATTTTATTAATTAGGTAGACCATTTTCAGCCAATTATTTGATATCTAACTTGATATAATTCTATATTGTTTTTTAAAAAATAAATGACAATTGTCGGCCACCATTTTAAATAATTTTATTAATTAGGTAGCCCTTATCCAGCCCCTGAATTTGATATCAAAGTCGATATGATTTTTTAATAAAAACAAATGACAATTATTGTTGGTCGCTTAAGTTAGTGCTTACTTGGTAGGACTGTACTTGAAATGGCTGTCAAAATAAAATAAAATTTAAAAAAATACTAATATTGATAAAAATATAAAAAAAATGATTCTTTCGATTATTACTTAATATAATTTACAAATTGCTTCTATTACTAATATAACTTAATATACATGCATCTGAAATATCGAATTGTAAACTGTAAACGTCAGTTTGACTTTGACAGAACATAGCATTGTTTTTTCCCCAAATATGTTAACAATTTTTACCCTGAATGTACTAAAATTTCTGACGTCTTTTTCTGTGACTGTACGAAAACTTCTGACGTCTTTTTCTGTGACTGTACTTTGTAATAACTGTCAAAATGAAATAAAAATTTTAAAAGTAGTACTAAAATTGATGAAAATATTAAAAATATTTACGCTCCTTCTATTATAACTCAATATAATTAACAAATTTCTTCTATTAATTATATTAATTAAGAAAAGTGCATTTGAAATCTCGAATTGTAAACGTCAGTTTGACACAATGTAGCATTGTTTTTTATTCAACAGTCAGTTGTTGAACATTTGAGCATTCAAAGCTCTGATGCACTGATGAAATTTCAGTTTTTAATTAATAACTAAAAAACTATACTATCTGGAACATTGAGACCTGGTCGCATGGACTCCCTATTAATCCCTTACTATGTATACCAATTTTTAAATCGATAGATTAAACCATTCATTTGTTATTAACGAAAATCAAAAAGTCAGTTTTTGGCATTTTTCTCAAACAAAAGAAAATCGAAAACAATTGAACTATACAAAGGTTTTTGCGTCTCGACACCCTCTATCACCTCGTAAAAAAATCATAAAAATCGGATAATTCGTTCATAACGTTGTGCAGTTCTAAATGCGTTGCTAGTTTGGCTAAAAATCAACAACTTTAAGCCTTTTAGTATATAAGATGCTATGCTAATATTATCTGATTCTAAAGTGTTTTTAATTTTATAACTTAAATTGTTGATGAATGATAATTTAAAATAAAATATTTCAGGGTCTAAATTATTAGATGTATTATCGATGTTACTGTTGTATGCTAAATTAATTCGATTTTGTAAGAGTTTTCTATTTACTAGTTTGTTAATAATTTCAGGTGGAAAATTGTTTTTATTAGCTATTTGTTTAATAATTGTAAGTTCTTTGTTAAAATTATCTTCATTTAAAGGGGTGGAAAAAATCTATGTAAATAAGAATTGAATGCTGAAATTTTATGCTGAAAACAGTGGTTAGAAAAACAGTTAATTGTGTCATCCGTTTGAGTAGGTTTCCTGAAAATGCCAAAATTAAGTTCAGGTTCTACATTGCAGATTGTCAAATCAAGGAAATTTATTTGGTTGTTTTCTTCGATCTCTAAAGTAAATTTAATTTTAGGATGAACATTGTTGATGTTGTCGTGAAAATTGTTTAAATCCTGTATATTACCTGTCCAAAAACACAGGATGTCGTCTACATAGCGGAACAAAAAACCAATATTTTGTGAAGCATTAGAAATTTCATTAAATTATCTGTTTTCAAAATGTTTAAGAAAAAGTTCAGCTAACGTTGGACTAAGCGGAGAACCCATGGCTAATCCGTCTTCATATTTGTAAAAATCACCTTTAAATGTGAAGAAATTTTGCTCTAAACATATATTAAACAACCTGAAAAACTCTTCACAAGTTTCATTCGACCAATCAGATTCAGCTAACAATTGTTTGACAAGATCTTTAGTTTCGTTCAGAGGGACCATAGTGAAAAGATTTGTTACATCAAAAGATACTAAAATGCCGTTACTTGTTAAGTTACAATTTTTAATCTTAGTAATTAATTCTGTACTATTTTTAACGCTATGTTCAGAATGAAACGGAAAATGCTTTTGAAAAATTGTGTTGATCCATTTAGCTAATAAATAAGTAGGTGAGTTAATGAACGATACCACTGGCCTAATCAGGATGTTATTTTTGTGAATTTTTGGTAAACCATATAATATAGGCATTTTAGGATTCATAATTAACAAATTGTCGAAACCGGTCGCAATTTCAATAAAATTAAATAAGAGAGTGAAGATCAAGACGGATTTATTCCTTTTTGGAGTTCCTTTATTATATTTATCTTCGCTGGATTTTCAACTTTACTATCTATTTAGTTTGTTGGTTTTGTTAAAATGCCGAGGTTAAGTGAACATTGTAACCACAATAATTGTATCCTGAACATTTTTGTCCTTAAGATCATAGAAATCAGTAAAAAATTTGTCTCGCTCCAGTTCTGTGAATTTATCAAAGCACTCTTCCTTACATACACATCTAGGCCCTTGTATTTTTTCAGGTATTTTCTTCCTCACGCTGCTTATATATGTTTTACCACTATTTCTACTTAATTTTCTTTTATTTCTGATCCAATTTTCTGGATTTCGCATACGTTTCTTTCCTTTACTTACATGTTCTGTTTCTTCATTGTTGTTTTCATTCAAATCATTTGTATTTTGATCATTTTCATTATCTAAGCTGCTTTGAAAATAATCAGGATCAGCACAACTATCATCTGAACTATAAAAAGGACCTATTTCACAAGTTTCACTCATTTTTCTGCTTTTAATAACACGCACAGCACCGAGTACTTTTAGGTTATGTTACATCAGATGTTTCACTGCAACTACGTCTGGTGGCAAGAAACGGCTGTGTTCGTTACATGGCCTTTTCTTGCCTCCGGATGAATAAGTTATTGTTTGTGATATTCTGATTATCAACTACGTTTGGGGCAAAACCAGGCTATGTGAAAATAAAACCATAGCTATGCGTGATACGTAAACGATTCTTGCACTCAACGATGAAGAATATCCATAGTAACAAGAATCTGATGCTAACTAAAATTTGTCCGGTGTGGCGTTTAGCCGGTTATTGAAACGAGCCCTTCAATTCAAGTAAAGACCCACCTTGGTTGCAGTCACACAAAAAGTGGCCGGGCTGGTGTTTGCTCAGAGCAGGTCGAAGGTAAGATGAGCGCCACTGACTTGAAAATAAAATAGAAAGCAGGTTATTCCGTAAGCTAGAATCGGAGGGGAAGCAGGTATGCTGTGATGATTCGTCTTTAATTCCGTTCTTTTTCACTGCAAACGAATCGTCACATGCTCGTTTCTCCGTTTCTGATCCAGTAATTTGACAGCTTCGGCTTTTGCTTAACTCCGTTTTGTTTTTCTTCATGTTCACCAGGCCTGTAATGATTCAGAACGCAAAAACCGTTGCATTGTACCCGTATTTTAACTTACGTATTATTCTGTTGATTATAAATGCATTATTTTGTTGGTTATCAATGTATTTTTCACTTCATGATTAGTAGTTCTACAACTTTGTTTCTCTGTACCTGAAATAGCGAATTGTAAGACTGATTTATTTCAATAATGTAAAACTCGCCTGTGATATGATTTAAAAATGTATTTACTGTATTTTATGTGATGTTTACGTAACCTTCACAACATTCTGACAGATCTGCCAGTGACAGCGGTAATAGCGACACAGCTGCCACCTATTAAACTAGTTCAGTAGTCCTATTTAATTATTTTAATTTCAAACTGTAGATTTGTGATCTAGATTTATGACTGAGTTAAAACGTTGAATTTATTGTAAATATTACTAATTTTATAATACTGTAATTCTGCTGTAAGAGAGGGATGAAATGATAGTTGTTCTAGAACGATGAAATATCTTTGTCACTCAACAAACCTGCGAAATCCGTTTAATTAACTATTTTAGTATAAATAGCGGCCCTCAGCCTCAGAATTTGGTGTGTATTTGACCACCGAAGTCAACCGTCCAGTGACAGTGATATTTCTGGTGTGTGATATTTTTTACTGAGTATTATTTTTGTTCTGTTCCGTTGGCTTCGGCACTGGATACTGAACTGTAGTTTAGTTTTGACTTTGATTTTGTTCTAAGTTCGGTTCTGTTAAATTTGGCACTAGATACTGAACTGTAGTTTAATTTTGACTACGATTATTTATTTTAATTTATTTTATTGTGTACTTTATTTCTATTGTTGTGTAAAACTGTGTTTGGACGTTCCGAGAATTATTTCAAATACCAAGAACCTGACGCGTCTCCAAACGAGCTTCCGCAATCCCAACCCCTTTGTCAGCAGATATTTACATGGGAGGGAACCGAGTGACGAGGTGTTTTCCAACAGACAGCACCTCCATCACAATGCACAGAATAAAATATGAACACACTTGATACTTTATAACATTAATGAGAGCTGAGTTTATTTACGAAATTTAAAGAACTAATAAGTTATTACCAAAAAGTGAATTGACTTCACAATACAGGTTTGTTTTAACTAAAAGTTTACCTTAGAATTTTGATTTGACAGTAAAACGGCACGTGACAGCTTCGTCGAGCTAGCTACTATCTTCCGCTGCGTCGGCACACAGTGTAGGGGTGGAAAAGGGCTCCCTGTCTAACGCAGACTGCGATCAACACCGTCGGTCCCTCGACTTCACTAATTCCTTCACAACAATAGGTTTGGTATCTCTAAGCGGTGCTTTTGGTGTGCTTACAGTAGTACGAGTTGTCCAGTAATGTTTCAGTACAAGCAGCGACTTTAGATGTTGCCGGAGACTTAACGCATAACTTCATGAACTGGTGGTGGACGGTGCTATTGCAGGGCAGCTCCAACGCCGAATCCGACCCCACAACACTGTGTCCTAACAGCCTAGCGTCCCTCTCCTCTACTGGCTATTTTTTGTCCTAAAAATACAAATCAGAGCCAGATTACTGTGCTTTATACAATATTAAAGAAATAGAGCTGTCCGTGGTAAATCAAATAGAAAGATAAGACTCAGACACTCTCAATTAATTAATACATAAGCAACCAGATACAAATCAGAATTTACAATGTTCATTACAAGATTGGCCAAAATAAAATTTAACAAAGCTAACATAAATCGCATAAACTAACGTTACGCAAGCAGCAAGTAAATATAGAAGTATATAAAAAGAAGGATGATAATGAATAATTGGAGTAATTACGACCGACAGACGAGTTAAAAAAACTATTTGTCGACGTTGAATCAGAACAGATGGGCGTTTGGCTGGCGTGACTTAACCTCAAACAAAACAAAATTCACAGCCCCAAAGTAACTTTCCTACAATTTACATTAAACACTACACAACTATCTGTTCTGATTCTGAAGCAAGCATTAACTTGTAAACAGTGCGTAAAACACGAGCTCGCGAACGCCGCAAAAATCTAAAAGTCGAAGTCTAGTCGTTAATCACATGCACGCACTCACACTCATTCACACAATGGATGAATTATGATATGATGATGATATGATTAGAGCCACCGTTTTTAAAGACGTCACCCGCGACGACGGTACTCACATTCACAACGAAAAATTTAAATCCCATAAAAATATTATCTGAAATACCTCTCCAAATAGTTAATATAGAAATTACCTTTATTTTAAATCAAGCAAAATTGAGTTCAGTTGGCTGCGAAAACTAAAAGGCATTAACCAGAAACTCGCAAATTACGCAGCGCATACACATACGTTTAATAATTGAATTTTGAATAAGGACGTAAACTAAAACAAAATTTAGAAAAGCAAAATACTTAAACACACTATACAAGAAAATTAGAATCCGAAGCTAGTACCGTGGCCTGCCAGCAAGAGAGAGATCAGCAGATCTCGACATTCTATCATCCGCTCGCAACGCCTGAAGCCACAACGTCAAAATTGCAAATCTTTGGCCTGGAAGAATTTAAACAACGTTACAACATTTCAAGAAGAAAAGGAACACTCGCCAATATGGAAAGTAATTATAAATTATTCAAATCTCTCTCTATACTGCGCCTGACATTTTAAATTTGACGTTTGGTTTTAGGCAGCTGCGAATGTAATTAATTAAATATGACTGTGTAGGAAAGGAAATATTGTACCACAAATGAGGCATAAATATTTTCAGTAATAATATAACAAGAGAGTGAGAATAAATTGAAAATAATTTGATAGATCTTTCGAAAGCTTGTTGCCAGGCTATAGTCAAGAGCGCCCGTAGGGCTTGAGTGGTTATTGCCACATGGCAACAAGTTTGAGAAAGAATCTGGAGAATCTAATTTATCGAACTCTCGAGTTATATTTAATTAGATTATTTTTTGACTGACAAATTTAATTCAAAAAGGGGAACCAAAAAACAGTCATTTCTCCTAATTTGATGCTCAATAAATCCGATAGATGTCTCTTAATGTTCCGATTACGATTTTGATTTCAGTATTCAGTCAAATAAAGACAAAATATTACAAGAACATACATAATTATTATGAACATCATTACCAAACTAAATATTACAAACGAAACATAATTAACAAAATTAGTACAATGAAAAACGCAATTATTGAATATATTTAGAGCTTCACTGTTTACTGTAAACTTGTACTACTTTTTTAGGTTAACTACTTCGTTCTTTTCTTTTAAATTATTTACTATATATGAATGATGTTCTTGATTTAATTATAGGTATTGTTTTATTGAACTGGTAGAATTGTGAACAGTGATTTTAATCAGCTCTTGTTCGCCTACACCAGCCTTTGATAGGTTAGTTTCTGCACTTCATTTGACAGAATGATTTGTGAGTTTTTTATTTATTGTATCCAAACCAACTTTATTTGCCGATTCTTTTATCAATTTGGAAATAGAATTGATTCCAACAGTAAGGTTTTTATACCAAAACAATCAGGAGTTTGCCAACCTGGATTTGGAGTTAGAAACATACGATCAGTTTTAATATTATTTTCTGTGTGTTTACTAAGAAGTTTTTTTATAAAGACGAACAGACCAAATTTCTGGATTTGTTATATTCGGAGTCAACCATTAACTCACAAAAGGAATGTGTTGAAAAGTTAATATTTATTTGACATTTGCGAAACAAACAAAAGCTACAAGACATTATTCCCGGGTATAATCACAAGAGCTTTTTTCCCACTATAACAATAACAGGATTGCTTAAAAGGCGCACACGTGACAAAGAATATAACATTTAATTGGTTATAAGAAACGTCAAAAAATAATCAACAAAAAATTTGACAACAATTTTTGTGATCAAATTTTGTTAACAAAATATGACCGTGTAAGACAGGCTTAAGAAGCAATTAGATATCTAGTTAATAATATTTTTTCTTGTCTTAAAATAACTGGTGCACAGATGATTTACTTAGCAGGGTAACCAGCAACAATGAATTTTTTTTTGTAGTGTCAAAAAAGCAAAAACTATTTTGTAATGCTTTTTTCTACTTTCGTTTGGTAATAGAAATTTTATTTCATCAATTTGAGATAGGTAATGATAATGAACTTCATTATTATTTCACTTAGGTAATGAGATCGCTTTATTTCACAGTTAATATTATTATAAAAAGTTCACATAAATATAAGTATGTACATTTATTCACAAATTATATACTATATTTGAAATTTAAAAACTCAAATAAAAACCTCATTTATAGAGATTAATTAAGTAAAGTATAGCTTGACGTTTTAATGAATTTGTTGACTTGACAATAGTCTTTTAAAAATTCATTACTTGACTTTATGACATAACTTGATTTTCTATCGTTACTACTTGACTTGATATCAAGTAATTTAATTCTACTTGATATTACTAGATAACGAATAATATTTATTATTTTCTTGCATAGAAATTATGTTTTGCAAAATATTGTTAGATAGGTACCTACCTATTAATTTGGTTTTGTGAATAATAGTTATATTGCCAGACCCATTTGTTTATATTGATAACTAATAATAATTAATAATAACTATGTACTTAAGATTTTACTACTTGAATTTCAAGTTACTTGAAATTTTACTACTTGACTTGACTTTCGTAGCTTGAAAAACAAATCAAGTGAAACCCTAGTCGTTTGCGTGGTTTTGTCTCGGTATTCGTTTTATGTCTAAACTTCAGTGACACGTAAATGAAATTTTTTCGTAATTTAAACAAATTACACTTATTCGAACGAAAGTAGAAAAATATTAGATGCAACACGGTGACCAAAAGCGTTCGAATTACATTGTTGAAAAATCCTAACAAGAATTAAATTTTATATTCTTGCACTTCGGCATTAATTCCGTTTGATTTTATCGTTTAAATGCACCTTACTTTATTAGTTAACTATTTGAATTAAGGCAGAAAAATGAACCCGTAAAAATTAAGTTTTTGACTATAAATCCTTTATATATGAGACTCGATCGATATTTATTTATATTTTTGTTTTCATTGTAACTCTTTCTTAGATAGTGTGTTTCAAGAAAGAGTTAAAAAGAGTAGGGTATGGCGGGAGATCTTGTGGTGGCCACATAAGATTTTTTCTTGTGCCAAAGTAAATGTTTGGTCACAACGAGTCTATGTACCAAATTTCAGATTGATTGGATATAGGGAAATGGATTTGGGGTATGGCGGGAGGTCTTGTGCTGGCCACATCAGATTTTTTCTTGTGACAAAGTGCATTGTTAGGTGACAAAAGTCTATTTGCAAAATTTCAGCTCGATAGAATTCCGGGAAGTGGGTCATTTTTGACTTTTGTTTTTTTGCCGTACCTACGTACGTACGTAGGATTTAAAAATACAATCTTGTTAAATTTTACAAAATTCCTTTTTATCATCGCACACGTAAAGTAACAAAATTCATGATTTTTTTAAATAGTAGAGTATAAATGACTCTATTGTCTATTTTTGTCTTATTTTTTCAAATTTAATTCAATTATATTGAAAAAATGCATTTAATTACAAATAATTTTTTTGTTCAAATTTGCAAAATTTAAAAAAATATACGACAGTAGCTCAATAGAGTTACGTTTTATCTGTCATTTAAAATAAAAACTGAGTAAATAACTTAAGTAAGTACTTATACGAAAAAAAAGGAATTTTGTAAAATGTATTAAGATTGTGATTTTCCAATTCATAGCTAATTGATAATCTAATATGCATTAAAAAGAATAAATTTAAACTAACGACGTTGTGCAAATATATGAAATTTCAGTTCTTGTCAAGATTATTCAATAATGTAATTCGAGCGCATTATTTAACCACCGGTTTCCCTTTTCAGTATGTATGTGCAGAACTCGGTTATGCCTCGTCCTGCAAATTGAACATACATTTTTGGTAGTAACTACTTTCCTTTAAAAAAATCTTTTTTCATATAAATAAAACAGTTTTCCAATTTAAAAAAAAATTAATCAAATACACTATGTTAGGTTGTTTTTAAATTATTACAATAATAATAGTTAAATTTACTTATATTGTAGGTAAAGTAACATCTACATAGATAGTACATACTATAGATAGCATATTAATATTTTTTATTCAATTTTGACGTTTTAAACTGCTATTATTAACTGCATAGCAACAACTTTAAATAAATGTTTATTCACAAGTGATTTTTTTTTAAATCACTCAACACATTTTTAAATCGCTCTGACGTTTTAAACTGTTATTATTACGTCAAAAATGCATAAAAACAATGACAACTTTCCACTAACGACTACTTTGATTAGTTTTTTTTTTGTTATGTCAAAATAAATTTATAATTCATATATTTGAAATAATTTCGTCAAAATTGAATAAAATATTGTATAAACCACATGAAATACGAATGTTTATTCACCCGAAGAAATTATTAAACTTTCGTCTCTTGAATAAACATTCATGTATCTCACTTGGTGTATAAATATCTATTTCATTATTTTTCTAATTTAATAAGACAATGTTAGAAATTTTATTTATTATTAAATTACTATTTATTTTATGATTTATGTACGCAGTTCGAAGGTGGTATGTTTATCGTTGTGCAAAACGTATTATGCATGGGAGCATCGATGTGCCAATTGTTCCTTCTTTGCTACATGGCTAATTTACTCACTACTGAGGTAAGTTATAACATTTGATCTTATTTTGTTAGTTTGGTGTGAAACCGATCAATGCCTTCTTGGAATGTTTGTGTTCATATTCGTACTTATACTCTTGCTACAAAATTTAAAGTAAAAATGTCATAATTTATTGTTTCGTCAAGTCCTAGTTAAGCTTTAAGTTTATACTTACAAGAAGAATTAATATTGTAAAATTTATGAAGTAATGTTGCGGAAATTATTATGTATTGATGAATGTATATAAAAAATCAGTACATAATATCTTTCAAATTGCTTATCAGTACAAGAGTATGAAAATTAGTTTTGCAGTGACAAAATCGGTATGAATGGTCACTCTAATACTTAGGTGGTTTGGTTTTCATGTGAACTTATTCAGTATTACGTATTCGTATATTTATTTATTTATTTTTTCAAATGGGAACATATTTATTTTTACAGTTTCGCAAAGATCACATTTTTTTGAATTAAAAAACGTTTTAATTTTTTATTTCATTAAATTAAAAAAAATCAACTGAAAAGTCTTAAATATCAAATATCGAAGTAATTAAATTAAAGTAATTTGTGGAAATTTATATTTTTCTCTTTTTACCTCCAGTTTACCTGTAATGGAGGTATTGGAATCATGCAAAAAATGAGCACGAATTAGGGTCCGTACAACTCCTTTTTGATCGTTTCTCGATGATGTATGTATGTATGTATATATGTATGTTTGTATGTGTATGTGCGTGTGTGTGTTCCGGGCCGAAACTAGAGGTCGGTTAACTCAAATACGAATTACCCAAAAATTATTAATTAAAAGATTGATTGTCAAAAATTCGGTTGATTTTTGTTTCTACGTAAAAAATATTGACAGGTGAGACAGGTGACATGGTGGCATACTAACGCCATATAAGTCATAAATAAGATATTAAATAATGTAGTAATTGAACGGAGGATGGCTTCAACACAGAAGAATTTTCCTGTTAATTTCTGTGTTTGAATATTTTAGATCTTTATTTGTATATTTTAAATTGCCACCGGATTGTACTTATACAATTATGTTTATAAATCTAGATATGGCGGGAGATTGTGTGCTGGACACATCAGATTTTGTATAGTTCTATTCACATTAAACTAGTGATTCCGCCGAGACGAGAAATAGTTCTCGAGAAATCGAGAATTCTCGAAATTAAAATTTTGAAAAGTTTGATATTATTCTCTTCGAAAATGTCAAAACATTTTCTTATTTTACTTTGTTAGTAGCATTTTTACTTCCTTGTACGGAGAAAAGGAAGTATTGTTTTGTTTTGATATTACATTACTAGCAAGGGAAAACAGTTTTTACTGCTGAAAGGAGAAAATGACCGGCGAGCCGACTAGGCGAGCCTGTCACCTCCTTGAAGCAGTAAAACAGTTTCCTTGCGTGTATTGTACGATATTTAACTTGTTACTCACAAATGTAAACTAAAATAAAAATTTAAAAATTATAACCAATTTATGTCAGTTACACACAACTGTTATCTGGAAGTATCACTGTGGCAACGGGCATCGTTTATTTAATATATTGTTTGTTTCTACTGAAAAAAAATCTGACGTGGACACCACATGACTTCCTTGTACGCCTTGTTTGTTCATACTTTTCTTAATAACTAAAATGTAGAATAATATAAAAAATTCTTTTAACTTATTATACTAGTATACTCACAAATATATTTTAGTCATTTTATTTAAACTGCAGAAGAAGATATAAACGATATTTTACTATTGTCACTGCTACTGTCACTGTCATGTCATAATCATTTAAATTTTACGTAGTAACAAATGTTAATCGATCATGGACTACAAGATACAGAAATACTAAATTATAAGTATATACTTTAATTATTCTTAAATGATAGAAGATACAGAAAAATTTATAAAATACCGATTGTAGATAATAATCACATAATCTTTCATTTAAAATAAAAAAAATCTGACGTGGCCATCACACAACCTTCCGCCATATCTAGACTTTAAACAGAAATGTATACGTGCAATCCGGTGCCCATTTAAAATATACAAATAAAAATCTCAAATATTCAAACACAGAAGTTTGCATCACCTGAATAAAAAGATTCATTCACAGGAAAACTCTGCTGTGTTGAAGCCATCCTTCGTTCAATTACTACATTTAATATCTTACTTAGGACATATATAGCGCTAGTATGCCAACTTGTCACCCGTCTCACCTGTCAATATTTTTTACGCAGAAACAAAAATCAACCGATCATGGATTACAAGATATCAACGTTTTATTTGATAAATTTATTTTTTAAATTTTACTGCAGTTCTTTAATGCTACCAGATAAAGACAATTTTTTTATAACGTAAGTTGCAAATAACTTTTCCTCTTATTCTCATTACAAATAAATACTATATTTTTCCAAATTTATATACAATTTTGACAATTAACCTTTTCAATCTTCAAAAAATATCACTTCCGATGAAGATATTTGTACCAAAATCTAGGGAGCTCTTCCAATTTATATACAAATGTTAAATACCAAATATCAAAATTTTCGGGTAATTCGTATTTGAGTTATGCGACTAACAACCCTTGACCACACACACACACACACACATACACACACACATACACACAGACATCATCGTGAAACTATCAAAAATGAGTTGTAAGGACCCTAATTCGTGCTCATCCACTAAAAATTCACCACCCGATTTTTTGCATGATTCCAATACCTTCCTTTACAGGTAAGCGGAAGGTAAAAATTGTCTAAAATTAATTATTTATCAAAATATTTTTAAAAAGTACTACTTCCGGTTTATAGATTGAAACCAAAAATAGGAGGTGCACAACTAGATGCTATAACAGTCCTAAATACAAAATTTCAACTTTCTACGTCTAACCGTATTTGAGTTATGCGACACACATACGTCCGTACGTACGTACGTACGTACGCACGTACGTACAGACGTCACGACGAAACTAGTCATAATGGATTCAGAAAAGGTCAAAACGGATATTTCCATCAAAATCTGAAAACCGAATTTTTTCGCGATTACAATACTTCCTTATTACTCCGTACAAGGAAGTAAAAACGTGCCAGTAGCCATCAAACGATTATTTTATACGAAAATGAATGTGCCTGAAGCCATAATTAATGAAGCCAAAAGTGTAGTTTCTAGTTTATTGCCAGAACAGTCTGCAATAAGGTATAGGTAACCGGGAATACTAGGATTTCGAAAATTGGCAAAAAAGAAAAGACGTAACTGGCGTGACGGAAGACGTTCTATTGACTTATTTAAATCAATTATCTACTAGATTTAGTCCAAATACCTTGTGGTCGAAATGGTCAATGTTGAAAAGCTGCCTGGAATTAAAAGAAAATGTAAAAGTTCGCAGGTTTATTATTCTATTACAGACCTTACTGAAAAATTACCTCTTTATTGATTGTTTGTAGATTTAATAAAATAATTGCGTTTTTAAAGAGAAGGAGTGAGCGTTATGTGCCAAAAAAGACTAAGGTTTTATCCAAAACCTATTTAAGATAATTACAATTTTTGGAATTTTTGGTGTTTGCCGCTGTGACGAGCTCGTTTCTTTAACTATAAATGATGTCGAGGGTATTGAAAAATATATATTATTTTGACCTTACGGGACACAAAAAATTGCACAACGAGTAGGTTCACAATCACAGATGATGGATGCAGTTTTCAGCCTTGTGTTTTGTACAGAAAATATGCAGCTCTTTGTCCTCCGAAAACAGAGAATTTACGGTTCCTCTTAACTTATCGAAATGGTAAATGTATCTCCCTTAATGCTGGTCAGCACACTATTGGCGGTATACCGAAGAAAATTTCTGAATACTTGAAGCTAAAAGAACCGGAATTATATACTTATTGGTCACTCTTTTCGTCGATCTGCAGCAACAATGATTGTGGATGCGGGCGACAATATTTTGACGTTAAAACGTGCTGGAGGGTGGAAATCCAGTGCAGTTGCGGAAGGTTATGTCGACGACTCAATTTATAATAAAATTTAAATGTCAAAAAAAATGTTTCCTGCACGAGAATCAACAAATATTTCAATCGCGGTTCTGAAAGGTTCAGACGACTCTGTTAAAAACATGTTTCCTACATCTGAGTTAACAAAAAATAATGTTGCTTCTACTTCGACAGAATCTGCAGTTGGTTGCAGTTCGTCTGGAAAATTCAATATCACCGGAAACGATAATAATTGTACATTTATTTTAAATTTGTATGACGGCAACAAAACACAATTTTCAAACAAACAATGCTACTATTTAGACACTTATGTCGAGTTTTATTTTGTAAATAAAAACAATGTTTCAAAATACTTTGTACTGTTTTAATTTTGTGTTTTGTACTTTGTTATTTTTATAATTTATTATCAAGATGTGCAATAAAATAACATATGACTAGCTACTAACTTGCAAAATATAACATTATGACTAACTACTAACTTGCAAAATTTTACAAGTTAGTAACGTTGGGTAACTACTATCGGAGTAATAAGTATAGTCACTCGGATGTAAAGTTGAATACCTAACTTGTTTAAAAATAATCCAAAAAATTTAAATAAACATTATACTAAAGTATGCACATTTCTACGTTATTGTATAGAATTTCAAATTTTTAAATGTATATGTGTAGAAATAACAAAAATTTATAGCAAAAATGAGCTATGATTTTGAAACATTTTTAGAAACTGTTAACTTTAATGACGTCTACTGTCAATATACATCATGCAAAAAATTCAAATTTTGGTATAGTATAGTTAAGCTTTGTTAAGTTATTTGCTACTGTAATTTTTTTTTAAATATTTATATTTTGTTTATAATAATAACTTTACATCCGAGTGAGAATATAATTAATATGTCACGTGACCTGTTTTCCGCCAATAATCATCGAGATCACGTCGAGAGCTGCTTAGTTACATGTCTATCACAGCGATGATAAAAAACAAAGAAATTATCACCTTGTTTTGGTCCGTTGCTAAGGGCATTTTTTCTGTAGTGACAGTTAATTTCGTAATTCTTCACTATTAAAAGGTGTGATAATCGTTGGAGTGATGCTAATAACGATTAAATTAATTAAACAATTAAAAAATTGAGGTAACGCTTGCAAAATGCAAATATACTTGAACAGCAACTAATAAAGATTACCGGTTATTCCAATATGTACTAATTCAATTCAGTCTTATTTAAATATCCAATCAAATCATCATCAAAATATTATAAATTCCTTAAGAGGAAATAATCCCGAAACACCTGAAAATTATATTACAGTATCTAATTCAACAGTTTACTCGTATTAATATACCTATACGAGATACAAACCCACACTGCAAATAAATAGACTTTTGTTTTATACTTCAAATTATTGTGTGCGTAATTATAATTACAAATGAAATCTTCGTTTTAATCTTTTAATACAACATGTGTACAACATCTAAAATTACTTAGGTTAGGTTAAAACACACCCGAACACCCGATGTGATGTGTTGCGATCAGTAAACTCCCAACTTTAAGATGCGTTCTCGTTCTCATTGCGCGCGCCTTGCGCATCACTACAAATTTATTATATTCTCTCATTAAATATAATCTCGTGATATGATTAATAATCAAAAATATTCCTCGTGAAACCGAAGCAGCACATTTCACGAGTCCTACGGACTCGTGAAATCTGCAACTCGGTTCCACTCGAGAATATCACCGACAATAATCATATCACTTGTTATATTACGTATGACTATACTTATTATTCCGATAGTAGTAAACATTCAATTTCAAAAGTAACATTGGGATTCAATAAATGAAGTTTACAAGTGAGTAACAAGTAAAATATTTTTATTTCTAAAACAATAATTGTGTGCAAATTTAACAGAAATGTACAAAAAAAGTTCATAAATTAATTAAAGTTCAAGTATATTATAGGAATGGTGACTAATTATTAAATTATTTTTGAAAATCGTGACCACCACCGGGAATTGAACCCGGGTTCTTCACCTTGCTAGAGTAACTCTCTATCTAACTGAGCTATGTTGGTTCTGTCTTCAGTTCTCGGTGGCTATCACGATTTTTTCACCATTATTGACTCTTATAGAGTCGTATATTTTTCTTCATGTTGTGTGAGGAGTAGGTGTGGGATTGTTTGACCACTACATTTTTAAGGTGAAAATCTCGGGTTCAATTCCCGGTGGTGTTCACGATTTTCAAAAATAATTTAAAAGTCATGTACAGGTAGTTTAGTAGTGTTCTGTTACCTCTCCATTCACTTTACCAACGTGGTAGGGATTGTCTACCTTGGTATCGCACGGTTTGGCACCTCCACCACCCCCAGGGCCTCAATTCTCCAAGTTGTACGTTAGCATTCGTATACGTTTGTAAACGTATGTGGTCCGAACGTATACATTTTGAAAATTCTATTCTCCGACGATATTCGTTTGTGTCGTACGCACAATAATCGTATACGTTTGTACCGGAATCCAGATTTCAAATCTACCGCGACAAGTTCGAACCTAGTTATTGACACAGCCGGCAGAGGGTGTTTCGAGCGACCACGAGGTTCCGGCAGTTACCAGCTGATCGTAGTACTGTGCAGTTAGTGTTGTTAGTGTCAAATTAAATAGTTCTTTTACACTTGCAAGCCGTATGAGAGCAGCGAGCCTCTACGAGCTTCTCCTAGAATTTGTGCTTGACGCGGTATGTACTGTGATAATATTATTAAATTATATTTGTATACTCAAATATTGTTGTATTTTTAGTTTGTACATTGGAGAAAGAAAAGCAAGTTATTATTTATTAAACCTCAATTAAATAAAGGGCTAACAATATTTGCGAGTTCGATTCATTCCAAAACCTACATTACGTTACATCTGGCGCCCGAGCAGGGACAAGCTCGCTCGCAAAGTTTGGCGCCATTTTCAAGGAAAAAATGAGGTTGACCAGAACACCAGTGCCATTTGTGGAAAACCAAGAAATTAACGGCAGGTTACCGTTGCCGACTTTACCGACAGGAATGGAAACAAACATGGCGGCATCTGAAACGATAACCGAAGAGCAGAACGGCGCCTGGGGACCAATAGAAGCATCACTGAATCCTAGTGATCGCAGTCAAGCGGGAGTCTCCACCCAATCAACCGAGATACCTGGAAATACACCGCAACCATTTTTAGATGATATTCAAGAAAGAGAAACTGTGTACCACACATCAAGTGCCGACGGAGAAGTCATAGCCGATGGATGTGAAGGTTGTTATGGTACCAAAAAGTAACAACAGCATGAGACCACCGTCCGTGTATCCGTTCGTAAACCCTCGAGCGGCGTACACGGCTCTGACGAACTACAACAGCCTACGAGTGCAGATGCCGCATCTACTGGCAACCGACGATCCTCGGTTCAACAGAGGCCTACAGCCGGAGCAGGCACGCGGGCCACAGCTTACCGAGGAGTCGCAGACGGCCTCTACGTCGGTGCAGTGGTGGCAATTACCGTCTACCGCATACCAGGCGGGGCCGTGCCCACAGTACTATCCAACCCAAGCTCCGCAGCATCAGGGCCCGTTCTCACAGCCAGCGGAGTGGTCATTTCAACCGACCAAGTCAGGGCAGCAGATTATCGGGCTACCGCTGAAGACTGTAGCCCAACCTTGGCCACTAGGTTTGCAGCAGCTACCCACAGCTCCACAAAGGGTGGAGGTTGGAGGAGGAACGGCAGCTGCACCACAGCCTCAGGCGGTCACTGCACAACCGCAACCAGCTCCAACGGTCGCGCAGCCGCCAGCGGGGCAAGTACCGGCAGCAAGCCAGTACCAAATGACGGCGGTACACCACTTGCCGGAGTGGAGGCCGCAGCCTGTGCAGTTTGTCAACGCTCGCAAATTCTTGAGCGTTTTTGACGGACGAGGAACATTACATCCGGTTGAGTCAGGGGCGATTCCAGTCCATCAAGCGACCAGATGCTTCCGACAGCAACTACAAGGGCCGGCTCAGGTCTGGAGCCGCGCCGTTCTTAGTGATGCCGATTCTATTGGAGAAGTCAGCGCACGATTTCTGGAGCGCTATTGGGGGCGCGAGCAGCAAATTCAGGCGCGTGTGCGCCTAGAGACTGGAAGGTACGACTCGAAAGCTAGCTACCTCGAGCATTTCTACGCTGTATGGGGCGGGGCGCGTCATTTGACAGCATCCTACCCGCAAGAGTTCCTTCTATCGGTGATAGCGTCCCATTGAACTGGATATTCAAACTGGATTACGTGGAGTAACGACAGTGCAAGACATGGAGAAGAGGCTTGCAATATACGAGAGAACTCGGTCATACGGCTCATTAAATACCTAGCGGCCGACCATGCAACTCCGCGAGCCATTTATGCAAAATCGCGAAGTAAAGATGGAAAATCAAAAACGATTCGAATCAAACCAACCGAAGCGCTATACGGGCCCACACTCACCACGGCGGGTTAACAATATAGAAGAAAAAGAAGAAGTAGTAGCTGAGGCGGGAAACGAGAGGGACCCTGCCGTTTAGGCCGGTCGGCGGGGTGGCAGACGCAACAGCGACAAGGCCAACAAGAAAACAAAACATATCAGATACCATGCAACAATCCTCGGAGCGACCTACTGAGAGAGTGTGATGATCAACACGAAGTTAGGGAAGACCGCTGCCCGGTGGTTTGCCTACAAGTTGCGGGTTTTGAATTTCCCGCGCTGGTAGATTCTGGCAGCCATATAAGCTGCAGGTAGCAGAGGCGGCGATGTGCCCGATATTTCCTGTCACGGGAGTTCGTGTATCGGGTGCGTTTCGAGGAAGGCCTAGGAAGGTGACCAACCAAGCTCTATTGAACTTCACCATCCAACAACAAGAACTCATGCATGAATTCTTGTTTATACCAGAGTTAACGTACCCAATAGTCCTTGGGGTAGACTGGCTGAGAGCGATGAAGGCCCAGATAGACCTAGAGAACCGAGATATCATTTTGAAGACGGGTGAGAAGAAAATCAGCGTCCCGGTAGCGGTGTATCGACATAACTACGCTTCGGAGGAGACGCTAGCCCTCCATTATCGTCAGTATGGATGCCGGCGGGGTCATTACCGCTGATACATACCCTGAAAGAAGAAGCGGTAGTGGAGCATCAGCGGGGTGGTAATGTACGCCTCACAACCCTGCTGGAGAAGTACCGTGACGTATTCAGCGACCAACCAGGACTCGTGTCGGGGTACGAACACTGTATCGAGTTGAAGGACGATAAACCATTCCACCACCGGGGTTATCCCATCCCGGTAGCACATCAAGAAGCGGTTCGCCAACAAATACAACAGATGTTACACGCGGGAGTGATACAGAAAGCGCCGACGCCGTACATCAGTCCTCTGATCACGGTAATCATAAGGACGGGGCCGTCATTGTCTGTTTGGACGCACGGAGGCTCAATAGTGTTATGGTAAAGGACCATGAGCAACCCCAACCCGTAGAAGAGATCTTGGAGCGTCTGGGGAAAGCCAAGTTCATGTCAAGTATGGATTTGACCACCAGCTATTGGCAGATCAGAATCCGAGAGACAGATAGGAAATACACCGGGTTTTTACATGAAGGCCAATCTTACATCTTCAACGTGCTTCCTTTCGGGTTGGTCTCGTCATTTACCAGATGTATGCACCAGGTCCTCGGAGACGACACCCATGATTTTTGCATATCCTTTGTAGATGATCTGCTGGTGTTCTCAAACACAGAAGAGGAACATCTGCGACACCTACAATTAATCTTGGAGAAGCTGAAGGCGGCGGGATTTACTCTAAAACGAAGCAAATGTGAGTTTTTCCGCCAAGAGATCCGGTTCCTGGGCCACGTGGTAACTCCAGACGGCGGCGTCCGTACCGATCCCGAACGGGTACAAGCGATAGAGGAGTTCCCGAGGCCACGAAACGTCAAGCAGTTACAGGCATTCCTAGGACTATGTAACTACGATAGGAGGTTCTGTGCTGATTTCAGCACCAGTGCAGACCCACTCACGCGGCTACTAAAGAAAAACTCCCGCTGGCAGTGGACAGAAGAATCTGAAACAGCATTCCTAAAATTAAAAAGGTCTATAGTCGACGCCACGTTGTTGTTCCGAGCCGATCCACACCGGAGATTGTATCTTCAGACTGACGCCTCAGAAGTCGGTATCGCCGCGCAACTCTTCCAGCGGGTTGATGACGACCGATGAGTCATCGCTTACGCGAGTCGTACGCTCGCGCAGCGTGAGCGAAACTACTCCGCCTCCGAAAGAGAAGCCCTGGCAATCGTTTTTGCACTCGAAAAGTGGAGGACACATCTGCTAGGGGTTGAGTTCACCATCCTAACCGATAACAAGGCACTCAGTTACCTCAACACGTGCTGATTGTTAACCCCACGAATTACGAGATGGGCTCTTGCATTGCAGGAGTATACGTTCGGGATCGAGCATATTCCAGGGGCTAAGAACGTCGTCACACCCTGTCAAGGTTCCCGTTGGGGCGGTTTCCCACGCCACCAGACAGAAATTTTCAGCTAAATCAAATGTCATTGTTGAAGACCTCCTACGCCAGAATCAGCGAGATGACGCGCGACTCGGACCAACGCTGCAAGCACTTGAAGCTAAGGCAGGTGAAGACGATATCTCGGGGCGGTATTTCATACATTATGGGCTGCTTTACGTCCGACGGGGCCACGATGAGACCGCGCTGCTTGCCGTACCTCAGAAATCAATACACAACATCGTCACGGCGTATCACGAGGCCTACGGCCATTTCGGAGTAACAAAAACGTGGCTCGCCATGAATATGGAAGTCTGGGCCCACCGGTTACACCGCTACGTCAAAGAGGTGGTTCGTTCCTGTGACGTGTGCCAGCAGCGGGCAAAACCATCGCCAGCTCCGGATCCTCCGTGGCAACCGATTATCCCACAGCAGCCAAATGATCTCGTGGCGGCGGACCTTTACGGACCACTACCAAAGTCCCGAGGGGGTGTCACGTTCCTGTTCGTGCTGCTGGACGCTTTCTCGAAGCACGTGACCCTATACCCAGTGAAAAGAGCGACGACAACCGCTCTGGTGAAGAGATTCAAGGAACACTACGTTGAAGAAATCGGAAAGCCACGGCGCATCCTTACCGACTCCGGAACCCAATTCACCAGTGAACGGTTCAAACAAGCGATGACGGAAGTAAAGGTACAGGTGGTCACCACGTCCGTGCGTCATCCCTAGGCGAACCCAGTGGAGCGCACTATGCGGGAATTGGGTAGGCTGTTCCGAACGTACGTCGCAGAACAACATACACGCTGGGCGCTGATGGTAGGGAGAATAGCAGACGTGCTGAACAACGTGGTGCACGAGACCACAGGTTTCGCCCCCACGGAATTGCATTTCGGCCTAAAACCAGCTCCTCTTCTGAGGGAGATCCTCGGTTTTCCCGGCCCGCCTCCGACAGTAAATCAAGAGCGACTGACGTTGGCGACAGAAGCACTGCAGTCCAAGGCAGCCCGACGGGTAGCAAAGCAAAAGACGCGCGGGGTACAGTTTAATGAGGATGAGCTGGTGCTTTTAAAGGCTAACCCAATTTCATCCGCAGCAGACAAGGTGATTAAGAAGTTTTTCTTACTTTACGAGGGACCGTTCCGCATCCGAAAGCGAGTGAGACAAACGCCGGCTACGTTTGTTTTAGAAAACCCAGAGACGAACGTCGAGAGAGGACAGTTCCATGCCAGCCACCTAAAGAAGTATTATCAATCTGGTTGAACAGCACCCGTTCGCGCACTGGACCGCGCTCAGGTGGGCGGGGTGATGTACCGGAATCCAGATTTCAAATCTACCGCGACAAGTTTGAACCTAGTTATTGACACAACCAGCAGAGGGTATTTCGAGCGACCACGAGGTTCCGGCAGCCGGCAGTTACCAGCTGACCGTAGTACTGTGCAGTTAGTGTTGTTAGTGTCAAATTAAATAGTTCTTTTACACTTTGTGCAAGCCGTATGAGAGCAGCGAGCCTCTACGAGCTTCTCCTAGAGTTTGTGCTTGACGCGGTATGTACTGTGATAATATTATTAAATTATATTTGTATACTCAAATGTTGTTGTATTTTTAGTTTGTACATTGGAGAAAGAAAAGCAAGTTATTATTCATTAATCCTCAACTAAATAAAAGGGTAACAATATTTGCGAGTTCGATTCATTCCAAGAAGCTTGTCTGAAATCCCAAAACCTACATTACGTTACACGTTTGATTTTACTAAAGCACGACTTCACTTATTTATTTTAATTTAAATGATCCAATCATATTTTCAAAATTTATTTTGACGTTTGATGTTTGAAGTTTGGTGTTTTATTTAATTTGTCCCCTTCACCTTAAATATTGTATTTTTCTCTGTGAGTTTATGAAAGGATAATGGATAAAATAAAAAAAAGTGCTCCATTTTCAAGAGAACAAAAATTATTGATGGTTAAGTTCATGGAACAACATACACAGCTTATAAATGGAAAATTTGATTCAAATTTTACTTACAAAAAGCAAGCTGCCTTTGGGAGGAGCTTAGCTTACGTTAATGTTGAATGCAGTTCCTAGGGCGAAAAAAGATTGGAAAAGCTGAAGGAAGGTATTATTGTGTAAATTTATAGTTTAAATAATATTCATATGCCACGTAATGTAATGATTCAGTTTTGCTTATCAACCTTTAATTATTCCTTATAATGATTTAGACTTGGCATGATATGCGTACTCGAATCAAGGAAAAATAATGTAAAATTAATAAATACACTCGAAGAACAGGAGGTGGACCAGTATCTGAGCACCAATTAGATACAACTGAATCTAAAATTGTTGCACTAATCGGAAGTACTGCAATTTCGGGTCACATAGAAGTAGTTGAAAGTCAAGTGTTAACAATAAATATAAACTTTTCAACATCCGAAAATGATACGAAATTCTTAGTAATTCTTACCAAAATATTATATCATCACCAACATCAGTTACTAACAAAATTATCAATGAAGAAATACCCCTAGAAACACCAAGTGCTGAGAGTTTATTGCGTATAAATATTGTTATATATAACAATATTATTAAATCATGTAAAAGAATATAAATAGGTATATTATTGATGCATATATTTGGTTTTTCAATTAGTGCATTCAATAAACTGTACAAATAATATTACATCAATTATTATTTGGTTCCCTTATATTTTAAATATCTAAATTAATAATAATAATATAAAACAAAATCGTTCCGTTTATGAACTCGTCAATGAGTAATGTATCCAGATTGGTGTATGGTGTAAGGTTTGATACAAAGATCGTTAAAATGTATGATTCAATGCAAAAAAACAAACACAACACTAACTGGGATACAAGACTCGACACTAGGTTGATCACGACGCGTTTCAATCTTTCGATCATCATCAGGTAACTGGAGTTGGAGGATGGGAGGTAGGGTTTTATATTAGTAATTTTAACGGTTGAAAGATTACGTCCGATTGACTATTAATTTGAATGTTTATTACCGGTTGACTGATTTTTTCTTTAAATATTTCAATATTTTCAGCTATGTTTAATCTATTACTTTTACTTTGTTGTTTACAAATTGACATGATGTCTTCAATTTTACCTGCTATATGTTTATGATTTAGTAAATGTGTCGCGTATTTTGAGTCACTTTAAAGATTTTTAAAGGAATTAATGTGTTCTTTATACCGATCTTTAAATTTACGTCCCGTTTGTCCGATGTAATTTAGGTTGCAAGTTAATAGTTATTTAACAAACTAGTGTGTTAATGAGGGCGATTAATAATTGAGACTTTTTAACGCGTGAGAGAAGCGAACGCGTTAATTGTTGAGATTATTAATCGCCTATTAACACATGAGTTAGTTACAATATTTTTCCGTTGGTCATACCTTTTTAATTTGATAAAATTTCAATTTTATTCCATAACAAATTAGGACCGCTTCAAATGTTCACCACAATTGGATCGACAACAATGGACAACTCAACAATAAAAATCAACTGTTTTCAGGGAGAAGCGGGTGCAGTCAGTTCACTTAATATTGATTAGCAGTACTAAATCTTAAGGTTTTTTCGTTTTTAGAATGATGTTATTACTTTTATATTCATTTTAAAGCAATTCTACGTAAATATTATTTACCTAGAAGTGTGAAAATCATTTCTTTTAATTCTGTTTTGTATTTTGGTAAAGCTTAGAGCTGGTCAATATAATACAATATTACGTGTATTGAACGCATCCAATAAATCGTTGATTAATAAATAATCATGCATTTATAGGGGTCATAAATGCATGATTTTTTTACATTAATGATACTCATTAATAAACGATCAACGGAAAACATTATTTAATGAGAATGGAATTGTCGACTGGTAGAATAATGAAGGATGGAATATTCGGTAACTCAGTCAGTGAGTTTGTGACTCAAATTACGCGACACATTTACTAAATCATAAACATACAGCAGGTAAAATTGAAGACATCATGTCAATTTGTAAACAACAAAGTAAAAGTAATAGATTAAACATAGCCGAAAATTTATAAATATTTAAAGAAAAAATCAGTCAACCGGTAATAAACATTCAAATTAATAGCCAATTGGACGTAATCTTTCAACCGTTAAAATTACTAATATAAAACCCTACCTCCCATCTTCCAACTCCAGTCACCTGATGATGATCGAAAGATTGAAACGCGTCGTGATCAACCTAGTGTCGAGTCTTGTATCCCAGTTAGTGTTGTGTTTGGTGTTTTGCATTGACTCGTACATTTTATCGATCTTTGTATCAAACCTTACACCATACACTAATCTGGATACATTACTCATTGACGAGTTCATAAACGGAACGATTTTGTTTTGTATTATTGTGACAATGAACTTCGGAAATTCAGATATCATTAATCTAAATTAATAAGCCAAACGAATGATAAATGCATTGAACGTGTGGATATTACCCATATTGTCAAAATATGTTTGTTGATTTCAATTATGGAATTGTACCTATCTTGTAAAAACAATTACCATATTATTAAAGCTACTATACTTATTTAATTTTTCAAGTGATACATACATTAAATAAAAATACTTAAGAATAAATTTGATCACATTCACAATTTGCTTTACTTCAATGCGCAACACCCAAAATAACAAGTCAAACTAGCCAAACGAATGAGAATAACAGTGAACGAGTGGTTACTACCCATCCGTTGTCAAGCGTATGGAAGTTCTACGTTTAGAAACGTAGTCCGACAAACGAACACTCGAGAATACCAACTAGTGAATTTCATGCGTTTCGTCGTTGCAAACCGTATACGCTTAGATTCGAGAATCGAGGCCCTGGATCGCTGTCAACCGCCTGCAACAGCATCCAACAGTGGATGCAGACTTGGCAAATCAAGCCTAATCCTGCAAAAAACAGGTTCATCGTGTTCCACCACCGTCACTACCCTCTCCGCCAAGAATTCCACCTCCAGCTGTGGGGGAAAACATTAATCAAAACGACGAAGCCGGCCAACTGGGCTTTAAACTCTCCAGAACACTAAACTGGGACCTAGACGTGAAGACATGCGCTTCAAGAATGCGCTCACGCGCTGCGCTCATATCCAGGCTTCGAGGCAGGCTACGTGGATGCAGCCGCCATACACAAGAAATCACTTACCGGTGGTTTTTACGCCCTGTAGCCAACTACCGTGCAGTGGTCTACGCCGGCTACCGTCAACACAACCTCCAGGAATTATATAGAACCGAGAGAGCGTTTCTCTGTCGAATGTGCAAGCTGAAACTCGACCACCCAAGTGCTGAGGTTCACGACATTGCAAGCATTCAGCCTCTGAAGTACAGGCTGCAGTCGCTGCAAAGCCGCTACGTTGACAAGACAATAAAAGGTGATAGAATCAACCTCGCCATCCTTCAAAGACGGCCGCCTCCAGCAACGAGAAAACCGAAGCACAAGTATCTCCACCCGCCAACCGTACTCCTGCAACAGGCTACAAACTTGCCCGAACAGCTACAAAACTTGTTGGAGAACGCCCCTTGTGCTTACTCCTTTATTAATTTCAAAATTGGACGACTCACCTTTTTGTGTTTTAACACAAGCTTCTGAATTCCTCATTGTCATTGCTATTAATCTTATTAGCTTTTCTGTTATTTTGAACGCTCTCAATGCTTCAATTAGTTTGCCTCTTTTGATTGAGTCGAAGGCTTGTTTAAAGTCAATGAATAACATTTCAATTTCTATCTTGTGTTCGTGTGCTTTTTCCATTATCTGTTTAACTGTGTGTATTGCATCCGTAGTTGACTTGCCTTTAGTGAAACCACACTGATGTTGCCCGATTATGTTCTTTGTTTCTTCTATTAGTCTTTTTTGCAATATTGATGTCATGATTTTGTAGGTAATGTTAAGTAGTGTGATTCCCCTGTAGTTTTGACACAGTTGTTGATCTCCTTTCTTGTGTATTGTTATTATCCGTCCGTTTTTCCATTCTTCTGGCATTTTTTCTTTCTGCCATATTTCCTGTATAAGCCTGTGTATTTGTTCATGAAGTTTATCTCCACCATGTTTTATTAGTTCTATGTTTAGTCCGTCTTTTCCTGGTGTTTTTCCATTTTTCATGTTATTTATTAATTGTTTTACTTCCTCTTTTGTTGGGTCACTCGAGAGTTCGATGTTTTCGTTTTCATTTTGTATTTCATATGAATTATTCTGGCTGGGATCTGTTAATAGATCTTGGAAGTATTCTTTCCATACCTGGTTGTATTGTTCAGTGTTCTCTGTTTTCTTGCCATTTTTATCCTTAATGGTGTGAGAATCATGATTACCACCGAGAATTGATCAGGACCAACATAGCCCAGTGGTTAGAGTGTTATCCCGGCAAGATAGAGGTCTCGGGTTCAATTCCCGGTGGTGTTCATGATTTTTCAAAATTTGTCATATTGATTTATGTACACTATATTGGTCACAGCTCATCTCTAAAATTAAGTTTACACCTTACATCCGATAGGACGAGTATTCACTTACAATTGAGTTGAGATCACGGATGGGCGTCTGCGCGTCGACTTCAACAATACGTAGACAATAAATTTAGACGTAGACAACGTAGACAATGTAGACAATACATGTGACAACCTGACAAGGTAAACAACTGAAAGTGAGGTTATATTCCTGTTGAAACACTAGATCAAGATCAAGAAGAAGAGGACGTTTTAACAGAATAAAAAAGACTACGAGTTAAAATCTACATTTTTTTTATTTCATTTATATACGAATGTATCTTAAGTTTATTTGTCTTATTTTCTAGAATAAATATAATATTTGCAATAAATAAAATTGGTTTTTAGGTAATTATCTACATTGTCTAAAAAGTCTACATAGACTACATAGTCTACAATGTCTACATAGCCTACATTGTCTACACGGTCCATATTGTCTACACGTTCACATTGTCTACGCTTCTGAATATGTCTACATCTACGTCATTGTCGACATGTAAACTATTGCATTGTAGACGTGACGTAGACTACACGCCCATCCCTGGTTGAGATTCAAAACCTCAATTATGACATGTACATGATGTTTCAAAGTAGTGGTTAGTAACATTAATCCCACACCATCCAGACGAGACGCATAAACGGATTTCCATTGTTGGAATCTGCAATGTAATCGACACTTGAGAATCATGATTACCACCGAGAATTGAACAGGAGCACATAGCTCAGTGGTTAGAGTGTTATCCCAGCAAGATAGAGGCTCGGATAGAGGTCTCGGGTTCTATTCCCGGTGGTGGTCATAATTTTTCAAAATTTGTCATATTTATTTACGTACACTACATTGGTCACAGCTCATCTCTAAAATTAAGTTTAAAAAAATTTTGTTTAAATTAATAATACTTGAATTATTTTTTTGTTTTTAATTTGTACATTGCATTTTTACGATATTTTCAGGTTTGTAATTTTTTTTAGTACAAGAAAATTAAATTGAAAAATTATACATTTTGGAATTTAAAAAATATGTGCTTTTCAAGACTGTAAAAATAAATTATGTTCCCATTTTTATTAGTATATGAAATATTAGCTGAACACCGGAAATCAAACCATGATGTATATCCGGAACTGTTTATTTTTAAACCCACGTTGTAAAGACTTTTGTTTTTAATTTGACCACTTTTCTACAGGTTGCTACTAAACCTGTGGTACAAAATTTAAGAGTAGATGGTAAAGGGTGCAATAAATAATTTAAGAAATGCGGAAATTCGTAAATTAAATATGGTCCCAAGCAAATGAACAATAATTTTGGATCATTACATCAAGAATAAGTAGTTTTGTATGTTTAATTTGTGTACTTAGAGCGAAAAAGTAGCATATGCAGCTTACTCAAGTAATTGGATCGATGCGCCAGGAAATTTAAAGAAACTTTTGTTGATAATAATAATGAGAGCGCAGAAACCGGTATATTTGACCGTAGGAAAGTTCACACCAGTGTCTCTATCCACATTTGAAAGCGTAAGTAATGTTAATTACTAAAAAATTATATAATTACGTAAAAATATTAAAATATCTAACAATTGCATAATAATCAAAATAAAAACGAGTACATTATTTGCTCTGGTATATCTCTAGTATATCTGTATAATATTACTAGGATTTTAAATTACTATTTTATTTTATTTTCAGGTGTTAAGATCTGCAGCATCGTATTTCACAGTGCTTACATCAATGAAAGAAACAAATTAAATATTACTTACTAACTCAGTTTTTAAAGTAGGTTAAAGTCATTTGTAACTTCTTTATTTCTTAATGTAATTGTTATGTTCTGAAATTTAGAAGAGCAATGTATTTTAGATATTTTATGATATGTTAGCACTACAACAAACAGTTATAAACACTTATGTAAAATAAATTTAAGTCCTCTATTACAATGTGTATTTAATATAACCTCTAGCGCACCTGGGATATTTTTTGTCAAGGTAAAATACATTTAACACTTAATAGTCCGTCAGCGTCAGCCCGCTGTATAACGTATGCTCTCTAGGGTTTTGGCAGTTGATATATACTCGTATATATATATATATATATATATATATATATATATATATATATATATATATATATATATATATATATATATATATATATATATATATATATATATATATATATATATATATATATATATATATGATGCATCTTGAATTCTTCCGGGTATCTTCTCGCGTTGGTCTGGTTTGGTTCTGCGAAGAACCGTTAATTAGACGACGTTTCGGCAAGGTCTCACTTGCCATCTTCAGGTCTTGGAGTGATTCCGTGTTCTCGATCTGGTGTTTGGTCTTGAACTGACGTTCGTTGGTGATGTAGCAGGCTTATATGTTGTGTTGGATGCTTCACTGAGTTGTTCCGGGTTGTTGGTCCTGGTTGCTTGGCTTGGTCTTTCTGCGTCGTTGGTTCCGTTGCTGGTGTTGTATTCGGTGTATATTTCTTTACCTTTTGTGCTAAAATGTTAAGTGCTGGTTTCCATGTCGGTGATAATGTTCACATAAGAAGATATATATATATATATATATATATATATATATATATATATATATATATATATATATATATATATATATATATATATATATATATATATATATATACAGGGTGTAACAGCGAAACTAACCAACGCCTATATTTTCTTTATTATTATAGTTACAAAAAAATGTTAAATAGCAAAGTTGTAGGAGACCAAGAGGGACATCTGATTAAAGAATAAAATAGTTTTTTTAACCAGTGGTTCTCAAGTTAAAACACAAAGTTATATTTTTTCAAATAGGAATATACATATTTTTTAGGTCTATCCGATAGAGTATTTTTTCTGAATTCAACCATGTATTCGTTTTATATCCTTACATAATTAAATATTAAGAAAAATTCAGTTGAAATTTAAATAATTTCTAATTTTTAATATTAATCTATGGATGAAAAACAAGTAATAAATTAAATATGGACGTGGTTTCTTTGGATATCTCGTGGCATAAATATCGGAAGCTTGTATGGTATTTTTATTTATTTTTTTAAATTTATCACTTGTTTTTCATCCATAGATTACTGCACATTAATATTAAAAGTTAAAAATAATTTAAATTTCAATTGAATTTTTCTCAATATTTTTATTATATAAGGATATAAAACGAATACTCTACCGAATAGGCCTAAAAAATATGTATATTCCCATTTGAAAAAATATAACTTTGTGTTGGTTTCGCTGTTACACCCTATAAATATATATATATATATATACGTTCGATGCGCAGCAGAGAGTAGACGTATACTGTTGTCACTCCGTTAAAAATTTAAATTTCGTAAATTATCACTTTTAATCTTTACATATATATTACAACAATGACTCGTGGTCAAAGTGCAGTGTTGCAAGATACAGTTTTATCATTGTTATCTGACGATGCATTTATTGACAAGTTAGTTAATAAAATATTTGAAAAAGTGGATCAAAAATTTGAAGGACAAAAACTTTATTATGAGGGTGTGATACAAAAACTCACATCCGAATATAAAGTACTCGAGGATAAAATCGACCAACTCGAGCAATACTCGCGGAGAAATTGCATCCGAGTCTTTGGGATTCCTGAAGCAGCTGAAGAAAACACTGAAGAACTTGTGTGCAGTGTGCTCAGTGATAAACTTCCTATCTTAGTGAACCCCAGTGATATCGATCGATGCCACAGAACAGGTAATCGAGCAATACTTTCTAACCCTGACCGTGAAAAGCCCATGAAACCCCGTCCGATTATAATTAAATTTACAAACTATAAAGTGCGAGCAAATGTGTTAAAACATTGCAAAAATCTAAAAGGCATGAAAATTATGCTTGTCGAGGACTTGACTAAATCACGGGTTGATCTTTTAAAGCTGGCATCTGATAAATATGGTCATCGAAATGTGTGGTCTAGAGATGGTATCATTTTTGTGAATACTAATGGAACTATGAAACGAGTATCCCCTGTGGAGTTCATAAAGTGAAATCTTAGTAATTCATAATTCATAACGGTAGTGTCAGCTTACTGATGTATTTAAACTTTTATTCTTAATTTTTTCTCAATTTATATTTTAAGTAAATTTAAGATTTTTCGCTATTTAAATCAAATTCAATTCTTTACTTCTAACAGCAGATCTCAATACAAATCTTTTGTGTACTTGTTGCTCATAGACAAAGTTTGTTAATTTAATTACGGGGGGTCATTGACTCTGTTCAAACCTTGTACTTGTTAAACTAAACGCACGGATTTTTAGATTTACACTGTAAAATTATTGTTTTGTTTTATACTGTACACATTTCTTTTTTCTAAATAAATAAATATTATCTTGACTTTTTATGCTCATATACTATCAAAATGTTAGAGGATTGAACACCAAAACTGATATATTTTATAACAATTGTTGTACATCCAAATATGATATTATTTGCTTATCCGAGACTTGGCTGAGTGACAGTGTAGTTAATGCGGAATTATTTACATCTAATTATAATGTCTACAGAGCTGATAGAGAGTTTTCAAGAGGTAGCAAAATCAGGGGCGGTGGTGTTTTATGTGCTATTAACAATAAATTTAAATCTGTACCTATCAAAATTGTGCACCATCCTTCATCTATTAGTGATTTACTTTGTGTAAAAATATATCTAACTCCCAATACATGTGTCTTTATTATTGTCGTCTACTGTCCACCTCCTGTCACCACTCAACAACTACAATATTTATTTGAGTCCATAGAATCTCTTCATCCCATTTTAAATAACAATTTCTGTATTATTGGTGATTTTAACATAACAAAATTAAATGATTATATTTCAACTGGTTACCGAGATAATATTATACGTACTTATGAAAACTTTATTTCTTTTCTGAATGCCAAACAATTCAACTTAAATATGAATTCATATGGTAGACTTCTTGATGTTGTTATTTCCAACATAACTTGTGATGTTTGTTGTGTAAAAATTGTGAAGAACCCAGCGTGAAGTGGTAGTAATTGGAATAATTTTTATGAGGAAAAGGGGGATTTCCAAATAAAAATATTTGTTTCGTCTTGCTTCACGTTCTTTATTTTAAATTTTGGTCTACCGGTTTCAACTATTTAATAGTCATCTTCAGGACCGGTTAGTAGCTACGGAATACAATAAATATTTATTATGAGAAATAGAAATTAATACAAAAATAAATAACAGTCAACTTACAACTTAAAGTATGTAGCTATGTAAAGTGTAGAGCGAAGTTAATTGTTGACGCATAGTAACAGAAAGTTAGGTTATCAAAATCACAACAATACAACCAAATTGGTTGCTAGACGCAATGCAACTGATAAAACAATCATGTGACGATATGTAGAAGTGGGGATGTATTCTCTGACATCATGTCATTTAGTGATTTTCCTTTTTTAACTAACTTAATTATTTCTATGTTTTCTAGGGAATTTAGAACCTTACTTTTGTTTTTTATATGTAAAATTTTAAATTTATTTTTATCAAATGCATGTCCTGTTTCTAAAATGTGCTCTACTAAATTAGAATGTCCTCTATTGTATTTTAAACAATTATAATGTTCTTTAAAACGTTGTCTGAAGCTCCTTCCTGTTTGACCGATGTATGACATTTCACAGGTACCACAAGTCAGTTGGTAAACGCCAGATTTGTCTAAAATTTCCGTTTGGTCTACTTACAACGTAACCTTGTCGTGTAGGCCTATCAGAAATCTTAAAAAAGAATTATGCAAAAAAGTAGACCAAACGGAAATTTTAGACAAATCTGGCGTTTGCCAACTGACTTGTGGTACCTGTGAAATGTCATACATCGGTCAAACAGGAAGGAGCTTCAGACAACGTTTTAAAGAACATTATAATTGTTTCAAATACAATCATTAATAATATCAAACTAAAAGACAAACATCGCCGATTATATAAACTCACCAACGATGAAAATAATTTAAATGAATTCAAACGTCTACGGGCATTGATTAAAAAGGATATAAAAACTGAACACGAAAAATACATATCTAATGTGGAAGATTCAATTATCTCTGATCCAAATAAATTATGGACATACATAAATAATAAAAAAACGTGCAACCAGAATTCCCGGACACATGCGCCATAATGACAAAATATTTAATACAACTCCGGATATTATTCAGGGTTTTGCAGATATCTTTGCAAGTTTTTATTCTGATGATGTAGGTGTGAATTACTCCTCTACCAATAATAATAATAACTACAGCAATATTATAAATATTTCACACATAACCAAAGAAGATATATCACAGGCAATCAGGAAACTTAAACCATCATCCAATCCGGGTCCTGATAATTTCCCAGCATATATATTAAAGGCTTGTTCCGACATATTCCTCGATCCTTTGCATTTTCTAATTAATTTATCACTCAGTAAACAAATATTCCCAACCTGTTTAAAAACTGCTCTTATTTGTCCGATATTTAAATCAGGTGATATTAATGACATATCCAATTATCGACCAATAGCCATTCTATCTAATATTGCCAAAATATTTGAATCAATTCTCTACAAATACATTTTTACACATATTCTGTAAGCAATAAAATAACAATCCATCAACATGGTTTCATGAGCGGTAGATCTACTACTACCAATCTAATTAATTTCACAGAATATACACTTAACTCCCTGTATGAAAACACACAAGTTGATGTGGTCTATACTGATTTCTCGAAGGCATTCGACCGAATTATTCACAAAATTCTTCTACATAAACTTGATACTGATTTCCAATTCTCAACTAACCTTCTTAATTTTTTGTCCTCATATTTGTGTCACCGTAAAATGTATGTCAACTATAATAATTTCAAATCCAACCCTTATGTTGCCACCTCGGGAATACCACAAGGTTCTAATTTAGGTCCTTTGTTATTTCTACTTTTCATTAATGACATTGTCGACTCAGTACAGCACTCAAAAGTATTATTGTTTGCGGATGATTTACAAATTTTCAAAACAATCAATTCCGATCCTGACTCCACACTGCTCCAAGAAGATATTAATAATATATTAGCTTGGTCTCAATCTTCTAAATTGTTTTTTAATTACAGTAAATGTAAAATTATGAGTTATTTTGTTAAAAAATTTGTGTACACTTATCCTTACAGTATGAATAATGTTACCCTAGACAGAGTAAATCAGATCAAGGACCTTGGCGTTTTGTTTGACAATAAATTAACTTTCAATGACCATATTAATGCAATTGTTAAATCATCTTACAAAAATTTGGGCTTTATCATTCGTAATACCCGCTGTTTTCGTAAATTAATTACAATAAAGAATTTGTACTTTGCCTTTATAAGATCTAAACTAGAGTATTGTCTGCAAGTATGGAATCCTATCTATAGTAAATATATTTTGCTTATTGAATCTGTACAAAAAAAGTTTGCAAAATATTGTTTTTATAAAATTTACAGACAGTACCCTAGTTACAACACTGATTATTACAACAACATGTTACAGGAACTGAATATTTCTTCGCTTCTTTCTCGTAGAAAGATTCAGTCCTGTATTTACTTATATAAATTACTGCATGGTACAATAAATGATCCAACTTCTCTAGAACTTATTTGCATTAATGTTCCTCGTCAAAATAGTAGGAAGCAATTAAACTTTTATTGTACTACCGCATGTACTAACTATGAGCAAAAAGCACCCATTAGGCAACTTATCAATACTTGCAATGAAATTTCATCTATTACTGATTTGTATTGTGATCCGCTTCGTAAATTTAAGCAATCAGTCTGTAATTTTTTTGAACTTAGTAGTTAACTATAACTTAGTATTTTCTTATTTTTTACCCTTAATTATAATATATTATGTCTATTTCTTATTATTTCATGTACATTGTATTACTTTTGTCACGATTGTGTATCGTACATTTATATTAATTATTTTGTATTCGGTTATAATCGTCCTGTAATTGGGATTTTTATCCTGTAGGATTGATTACAATAAATAATAATAATAATATATACAAAATGGCTAGACGAAGTAAAAGAAGATTTAAGAAGAGCAGGCATCAAGAACTGGCAAGAAAAAACAAAACATAGAAAAATATGGAGAGAAGCAATAGAAAACATATAAAACAAGAAACAGGGACTGATCCTCCCTAAAAACCGGATTTAGAGAGCTCTACGAGCGGCGATACTCCACTCTATATATATATATATATATATATATATATATATATATATATATATATATATATATATATATATATATATATATATATATATATATATATATATATACTTGAGAAAATTTATACATTACACAGGAACAATTTTTTATACTTAGCAAAACTGCGTCTAATTAATATATATATATATATATATATATATATATATATATACAACTTACTATCATTGAAGCGTCCTTATATTGACAATTTTCCATCAACCGAGCGTCCGGCTCCAATGAAGCGTCCATATATGGACGCTCGATTGGTCACTATGTTAAATTGGCTCCTAGTACCATCTAGTAGTCATATTTAAAAATTTTGGTGGACGCCGAATTGATAGTGAATTATCATTTGCCGTATACATGCCGTATACTTTTAGTTCAGCCGAACGCTCACTCGTGGCGTTGCTGCGCTAGGCGTATAAGTATACTTTCATCCAATGTATCGCCTACCGAGCGTCCTCAAACTGGCAACACTGAAACGTATGTTTTCAAATGTTATGTTCGAAGTGTTCGTGTTCTCTTGATATTGGAGTATGAAGCAAAATATCAAAGTACGTTTTTTTTGTTTCGACTACGTGGTTTTGGTTATCAAGAACTTATATACTTATAACAAACTTTTTTTCGTCACATGTGAACGCAAAGCACGCCGTTATTCCCTGTTTAAACTAAAGGGAGCAAACCACGCTTTTGCTTCCTAGGAGGCAAAAACGTGTTTTTCTTCTTCTAAACTGGAAGTGTTGGCGTGCTTCGCGTGCATTAAATAAAAAAAGATTTTTTTAATCGAGTCATAAATTATGTTCTTTGTTTGAACTATTAGGGGGGAGAGTTAAACATCAAGATCTACACCGATCCGATCCGATCCTCATGAAATTTTGCATGCAGATTTCTTTTTACCAGACTCAGATTTTAAGTTACCTATGTATTAATTTGATTGGACCTTTAGGGGGTGAGGATTAATAATATAGAATCTCGACCATTTGTCCGATTCTCATGAAATTATGCACGCAGGTCTCTTTTAACTGAAGTCAGATTTTAAAGTACTTATGTTTAAATTCGATCATAAGGGGTGCGGATTATAAATCTATAGAATCTAGACCATTTGTCCGATTCTCTAGAAATTTTGCAGGCTGGACTCTTTTTTACTATAGTCAGATTTTTAGGTATATTTGAAATTTATTGGGCTATTATTGGGGGTAATCTCTATAGATCTAGACTGTTTTTCCGATTCTCACGAAATTTTGCATGCGGGTCTTTTTTGACTAGAGTCAGATTTCAAAGTAGGTATGTTTAAATTCGATCGAATCATTATAGGGAAAGACGAGGGATTAAACTAAAAAAATCGCTTTACAGTCGTAAGTTTTTTTTTAACGAAACTCGGTAATATGTAGCAATCAACTAAAGTAAGAAAGATAGTTTTTATTTATCGGGTTATAAATTATATTTAAATTGAGGTATGAGGGTTAACCTCTAGATCTAGACCGTTTGTCCGATTTTCACATAATTTTACAAGCAGATATCTTTTGAAAAGAGCCTGATTTTAAGGTATGCGTGGTGTGACTTTGTTCGGGTCCAAAGAGGTGGGGGCTAAATTCAACAATCACTCAAATGACCGTAATAATTGTTTTTTTGCAACAATCCTCGGTATATACCATTGAAATAAAATAAGAAAGATTATTTTTCTGGTCGTTATACATTCATGTACCTTATGCGCATTCGTAATATTCATATCCAAGCACAAGGAACATTCGAAATACTACCAGAAAAATTATCGACATAACTACGAGACTATGACTACTTATGGTATTAAAAGTGAGGGTCTTTTTTTAAAATTGGGTCATACACAATGTTTTATTCGATCGGATTATTATGGGGGTTAAATATCTATATCTAGAAGGTTTGTCCGATCTTTACGAAATTGAAATAAAATTGTATTGCTTTGACAGCAAATAAAGAAATAGTTAATTAATGAAACCTTATTTAGTAAATAGATAATAGATATTTATGTAACAAGTAAGGAAACAAAAGTTGTTACCTTACGTATGTGAAATTTGTACCACGAGGCGTGGCCGAGTTCTGTAAACACATAAGTAAGGTAACTACCGAGATTCCTTACTTGTTGCATTATATACTTTAATATAGAATAAATGGAATTTTTGTTTGAAATTATGAAATTTTGTCATTTAATGTCTTACAAATTATGACATGAAACTAAAACACCCAAATTAGGTTATCTACAAACCACATTTTTATTCGAATTTAAAAAAAATTTAAACAGCATAAAATATGCGATTGCAAGTTAAAAACATTTTATATTGAAGTTTCTTTACAATGTGATCTATAATTTTTAAAATAAATGTAGTTGTGTGTACTTTTTATTTTTAAAAAAAGAGTAAAATAAAAACCATTGCATGAAGTAATTTAATTAATTTCCTAGTGCAAAATTGAGAAATAAATTGTCTATAACCAAACGAAAGTAAGAAAATAATATTTACCTATTTTTAAAAACCCAATAAACACTGCTTGATATAAGTAGGTACTGTAATGTCCTAATGTCATTTGATTAATTTTCTATTATTTTTCTGTATAATGAGCATTATTTTTCTTCCAAATAAAATTTCTGTTTCACATTTTTACCTTTAAAGCTTACAACAATTTTTTATTATTATTAAACATTTTTTTTTAATTGCTACGTAACAAGATTTCGATAAGTAACAAACAAATTTATTCAGAAAAATAAATAGCTCTTATGTAATTAACGTTACAAACATTGACATTAAAATATTTACTACTTTCGGTTTGTGCTTTCCATACTAAAATAACTGGGTAAATCACCATTTCCTAACCAGAAGTAATAAATTTTGAACAAAAATTATTTATAAAATGCATTAAGTAGTATTATATTCTAATTTTAAACCTAATCAATAGTGTTGTCAACAAATTTGTGAATTTAGTAATTATTGAAATATAATGCATTTGTTGCTAATTTTCATTTAAATAATTAACTATCAGATCACAGACAATTTGACCGATTTTCAATATATTTTTATTATACTTAGTTATAAGCATACAAATCCAACTTAAAATATAGACTGAATAATCAATTAACGTACTATCTGAAAACAAAATGTAAGCGATTTATTCCACATATAACTTTGTCATATTTATTCAACTTGTCGATAATAACTCCGTCTTTTCATTTCAAATCTATATATATATATATATATATATATATATATATATATATATATACCCTTTATTCTACAATAATTATTACAAGTCAGCTGTATTTTTCCATTATGATAAGAACTGTAAAATAAAAACCCCTGCGAACAAGCAAAGATGTTCACTTGCTGTTCGCTTGCTCATGTAATATCTTGTACTCTACACGTGTAAACACGTTTAATAAAATAAAATTAATTTTTTTCAAATATATTAAATCAAAATATTTAATTGGCGCAGTCTGGGTAGGATCAGAGAAACACAAAAGCAAAAACTGTGTGGTGAATTTCAATTCTTTGCTCTGAGAAACCTATTAACCAAAAACGAAGAAAATTAATAAATAAAAAAGACTACAAGAACATCAAACGGCTTCAACCAATAGCCCATCAGGGTCTAACCACGACCCATCTTTAAAAAGAAGAATCCACAAAGACGACTCGAGGTTCCGGACCAAAACTGATCACGTACTCATCAAGCAACGAGGACTTGCTGTTCGGTGGCCGACCCACGTCGAGGACTTCTACACTGCACGACTACGGTCAGAAGATTGGGCAGCGAGATTGATCTTCTTCTTATAGTTTGATTATTGTGATTTATAGAGGTACCAGCTATTAACTCTTCCTCAGTGTAGTACTCCCCGTTAATCTTTAGTTTGCCGTTTTTTACTGATGCTTTGAATCCTTTACTTTTTGCGTCATCAAGGTAGGGTTTTAGAGATTTGTATGTATTTCTTTCTTCTTTCGAATAATCTATGTTTATAAATATTTTTTCTTTTCTTACCATGTGTTTAGCTTGCAAAATTTCGTTTTTCTTTTTACCTCTCGCCTCATATTCTATAAGAGGTATTGTAATGGGTCAAAATTTTCGAGTATGAGTTTTTGGTGGATAAGCACGTTTCAGGGTCTCTAGAATACGGATTTAATATTTTCCCGATGATGTCTGTGTGTGTGTGTGTGTGTGCGTATGGACGTATGAATTATGTGACGATTTTTCGTCCACGATAACTTAAAAAGTATCAAGCCTTTAATAACCAAATTTCATATTTAAGGTTTGAATAAGGATCTTAACACCGGATAAGATTTTGGTAGAAATCCGCAAACCGGAAGTAGTACTTTTTGGAACTTGATAT
Source organism: Agonum fuliginosum (assembly GCA_947534325.1). Classification (NCBI taxonomy): domain Eukaryota; kingdom Metazoa; phylum Arthropoda; class Insecta; order Coleoptera; family Carabidae; genus Agonum; species Agonum fuliginosum. The sequence continues at coordinate 16,082,718 of OX384037.1, read as the reverse complement.
AGTTTTTCTTAAATAAATTGGTACATTATTTATTTATGATAATTTTTGCAATTAAAAATAAAAGATAATATAATTATCTATGGGTACAGTTAATTTTAAATACAATTTGCTGAATCTGGTAGTATTTAGCAATAAAATAAAGTGCAACTAAGTACCAATATCTTGTTGTCCATGATATGAAATTTGTTTTTACTCAAAATTTGAATTATAATGACAGTGACATTACAGTTGACATCTTTTGCTTGCATCTTGGTTTACATTATCGTTTACATATTACATGAACATGAAACTATTATAATGTAAGTAAAACTATTTATTAGATTAGTAGAATAAGCAGAATTAGGCGAGAGGTCGTGTACTGGCCACAGCAGATTTTTTTCCGTTGTTAAAGTAATTAAAATTGGTCGCGTTCTATTCGATGTTCTGCCTAGTCTTATAGTTTTGTCTATTTCATTTCCAAGAGTTGGTATTTTAAGTTTTTTATTTATTAAATTTAGTACAATGAGTTCTAGTTTTTCTCTTGTTTCATCTTCTTCTTTAATGCCGTAAATTATGAGGTTCCTAGATCTTAATCTTTTTTCAAGAAATGCAATATTTTCTTTTTGAGTCTCTATAGTTTTCTCGAAAGTATCGTTTTTTAGTTTTAAATTTTCTACTTCCTTTTCTATGTTTTCAACTCGTTTGTTAGTTACTCCTATTGCTGCTAGCAATTCCTGTTTACTGTTCTCTATGGCTGCTAATATTTGAGATATATCCATTTAAATTGATTGTTTATAAAATTTTACTTTAATACAGTTGGAAACACTGATATTTTTAAGTTTGACTTGCGCGTTGCTAGCTGGTTAATTAGTCTTGCTTGCAAATTTTATTCAAGGTTGACCATCAACGACTAGTTAAATGAAGTTTTTATTTACTCACTCTGTCTAAACTAACTTACTTTTTATTTCACTAAAGGATAATAAGATAGAGCTAAAAAAGAGATAAATAACAATATGACGGAAATAAAACAAGAGATAAATGATTTGAAAGATGAAATGAAAAGGAAAGAAGAAGAGTGGAAGAAAGAAAAAGAAGTACTTCTTGACAGAATAGAGAAACTTGAAAAGAAATCTGAAGCAGAAGAAAAACATAAGAAGAGAAACAATATAATAATAAACGGACTAAAATGCATGAATACATCGGAAGAAGAAATTATAAAACAACTATTCGAGGAACAACTGCAAGTAAAGGCAGAGTTTAATAAGGTAATAACACTGATGAAGGGCACAGACAATGAACTACTACTTGTAGAAATGAAAAGTTGGGAAGAGAAACAAAAAGTAATATCAGCAAAAAGTAAATTGAGAAACACAGACATCTACATTAACAACGATCTAACTCGAGAAGAAGTAAGAATTCAATGGGAAATAAGAAGCATCGCAAGAGAAAAGAAGGTCGAAGGTAAAAGGGTGAAAATAGGTTACCAAAAAATTAGAATAGGAGATAAAGACTTCATCTGGGATAAACAAGAAAATGGAGTCATTCTAAAAGAAGAGGTTCCAAAAAACGATTAGACAATCACAAAATAGAAATATTGGAGACGACAAGGCAAAGGAAACGGATAAACGTAGCGGAAAACAAAGAAATATTTAAATTAGCAACATGGAACATCAGAAGTATAAATGGAAAAGAACAAGAACTTGTATATGAATTTAATAACGCAAAACTGGATATGTTGGCCATAACAGAAACAAAGAAAAAAGGAATAAGAGAAAAATTGATCAAAGATGGGCATTTACTGATATATAGCGGAGTATCACAAGACAAAAGAGCAGCAGCAGGAGTAGTATGCCTAATCCATGAGAAATTTGCAAACCAAATAGATAAATGGGAAGCCTGCTCGGAAAGAATACTAAAAATAAGAATGAAAGAAAGAAATAACAATGAAAAAACATTTATAGTTGTTTACGGACCAAACGAAGATGAGTCGGCAGAAAATAAAGACAAATTTTGGGAACAACTACGCATAGAAACTGAAAACAGTCGAGGAGATATTATCGTATTAGGAGACTTCAACGCACGAGTAGGGAAAAAACAAGAAGGGTCAGCAGATGTTATAGGAAAATTTGGAGAAGATAGGATAAACAATAACGGACTGAGGTTGATTGATTACTGCTCTCTAAATGATATGATAGTAGCAAACACATTCTACGAACACAAACAAATACATATGTATTCAAGACAAGGACCAGAAGAAAAAGACAAATCACTTATAGATTACATTCTTGTAGAAAGAAAAAATAGAAAAATCATAAATGATATTAGAGCAAGAAGAGGACCGGAAATTTTCAGTGATCATTTCCTAATCGAAGCGAAAATAAAGAAACAATTCTTCAGGGAAGATATGACAAGAAAATATGGAAAACTGAAAGAAATTAAACACGAATCAATCAGAACATATAGACTTAAAGACGTAAAAATAGCGACCAAATACGAAGAAGAAGTAACAAAACAAGCACAAATGCTTGTTGTAAATAATGAGATTGGCATAGAAAATACATGGCAATTATTCAAAATGCTCCTAACAAATGCAGCAAAAGATGTGTGTGTAACAACAAAAGTAAGAAATAATAAAAAACAAACAGCGTGGTGGACTCAAGAAATAAAAGAAGCAACAAAAAAATAAAAAGAAAGCATGGCTTAAATACTTGAACAACAAAACGCAAGCAAACTACAATGAAAGAAGATATAGGAGCGAGCTTTGAAAGTCAGTTTGAAGGGGCTAGTATGCTAATTAGGTTGGGGGTCACTTTGGATGTATTAATGTGGGAGACAGATGTTAGGTGGCGCTATAGTAATACAGGTAGATCTCTACCTGTGATCTTGTCTATGTTCTTGGACCTCCGTCGACGCATACCTTTTTGTTGTTTATTACAAGGGTACATTTTTATTAGGGGTGGTGAAAATATTCGTAAAATATGCTATTTAGGATCGCTTTTAAAATAAGTACAGATGAGATGTCATTGTGGGTGGTTAGCTGAGATTTTATCAAAGCAGCGATTCTGTAATGCACCTGCTCGTGTAAGTTATTACATCTGAGAATATTTATTACAGTGTGGGAAATATTCGTAAAAGAAGGTCAGAAACGCGTCTATGTAGGATTTGTTAATAATACGGGTGGTCTTAAGGGCTAACTATTAGTTAAGGGTGTTTAAAGAAAGGGTAGTGCTTACGCCTGGACAGAAGGTTGGAGTAGGGGGAAGTACGGTTATAATATAAAAAGGGTTAAAACTATCTTCTCTTTAGTTCTGTCTATTGACTTACATCTGTCTACGCAGTATTTCAACTTGAACTTCAACGCTGAAAACAAAATATTTGGTTTAGAAACACTGCTATATCTACAAGTAAGTAGCCCGTGTATTATTCTTTTACCATGTTACTAATATTAAAATTTAATGTTACAGAAATGAATTTCAATTTACTCAACGAAAGAGGACAACTGTAGAGCACCAAACCTGTGAAAAGAATTTCTGAGATGGAAATCAACAGAGCTTATCCGATGCTAGATCTAAAAGCTGTTTCAACGTCGTTTGGACGAAAAATTGTCACCTGTGACAGTTTTGTAACATTTTTACCAGGACGGTTTAATGACTTGACCGATGAGGAAATATTATGTTTAAAAAAGTCTATGCATAATATGGGTTTAAAATATACAGGTGATAAAGATTGTGGTAAAGGAAGAAAAGCAAATCTTGTAGAATTTGTTGAAATGGCTTAAAGTTTGTACAATAATTATACTATTAAATTAATTTATGTTTAATAAAGCATAGGTACTTAAACTTGAATGATTGGTGTATTATTATTTCATATAACCTTAATAACCTTAAACTTAAAATAACTAAAACATGTTTGTGTTTTCAACTTTAATTAAATCGAATTTAAAATGTAACAATGTTTATATATCAGTTCAAAGAGGTGTTATTTAAACTTAAAATAACTAAAACATCTTTGTGTTTTCAACTTTAATTAAATCGAATTTAAATGTAACAATGTTTATATATCAGTTCAAATAGGTGTTATTATTTTCATATAAATTATGGAATTCTAAGATATCATTGTCTATTCTTACAAGAAAATATTTTCTAAAGAAGGAGAGGGAAGATATAAGCATCTGTTAAAAAAGAGGTAGATTATCAAATCAGAAGGGTTAGTTTATCAGTGTTTCAGTGAGAATAGTGTTTATAAGACAGCCTGTGGTGTTTCCTAAACTAAAGTTTAACATTCGGATTATCTGTACCTATACAGTGAGAATGGGTAGCCGCGATGATGAAATTAATAACTTGCTGATGATCCAGAATATATGTGATGATATAATTCAAAGAAATGAAGACGAAGAAAAAGAGGAACAAGATTATACTGCTTTCGAAGAGAATTTTAATCACTTTGCCAATATTTGTGAAAGTATAATAGAATCTTCATGTATACCGCAAGTTGAGCTGGTAAAGACTGTAGTAAATCAGACAGGCGGCGGTAGAAAAGTACTACCCTTGTTAGAAGAAGATGGAGCGAGTGATAATTCAGAAGCAGGCGAGACGACCGATAGCTATAAAAAATATTTTTCTGTTATTTCTAACATACAAAACCATGTACGAAGATTTAATCTAAGAGGTATACGAACTACGTTTCATTTTGTCGACCCTCCAGCAAACGTGAATCCTGTAAAATGGTTTAAACGTAGTTTGAAGAATTTGGTGAAATATGTAACTGAAACAGTTCCAGCGTCCGACTTTGTAGGAATGATCTTACAAACACCGCGTCTAGAACATGGTCCAGTATGGATAAGCTTCCGACGTACAGATCAGCTGCATATTGATGTAGTTTGGGATACACTTAGCAATATTATGCAAAGTAATGCTGATATATTTACAGTAGGGGTAATAGGGTGATTCTGGCCCAGGAAGTCGACATCCGGTCTAGAAGCACAGAGCGCACGATGACGTAAGCAAGACATGCATACATCAGATGACGTAATCATGTGTTATCGGAGGCATCCGGTGGGCGTACATCCTGGGCCTTGAATTTGGTGGGCGTATTTCCGCGAATTTGGTTTGTTATCACGCACGTGTGCATGAGGAAATTTGCTAAAAAAAAATTTCGCGCGCAAAATAAAAAATTGCGCGCGAAAAATAGCTTGCGGTCATGGCGTTGCGATGCGCGCGCTCATGGCGGCTTGCGGGCGCTTATCACACACTTGTGCATGAGGAAATCAGGTTAAAAAAAATCTGACGCAATGTGTTGTAATATTTCGCGCGCAAAATAAAAAATAGCGCGCGATGCGCGCGCACTCATGACGTTGCGATGCTCGCGCTCATGGCGTTGCGACGCTTGGGCGCGCGCGCGAAAGTTCAAAAAGGATTCGAAGTGCGCGTCCAGATCCGAATCCGGATGGTGATGGGGGGTCCCCCGCCCCTAGTCAACTTCGAAGTTAACTTCGAATGCAAACGGTGTAAATTTATTTAAAATTTGAAGTATTACATGTACTTGAATTATTGTATTTTTGAATTTTGTACGATGATGACGTGCAAATTTTGTACAGACACTCAATGTAATGGGTTACCAAAAAAATGTCCAGGTTGTAAAGGAAAGAATTGTTGGTCATATATACCACCGACAACGAGTTTTGAAGGAACTATTACTTGCTACAAGACATCATGCTCATACTGGACAGGATTAGGAAAAGTGTATACATTTCATAAAAAAATAACGAAATAAATTTTATTATTGTCAATAAAAATGTATAAAATAAAATGTAAATAAATTTTTTATTAAAATATTGCAACTTACCTGCTGTATGAAACTTACCTGTGTGTCTGTAAGATATTTAGGAATTAGGTAATGGGGCTTTGAAATAAAATAATATTTTATTTACAACATTTTTTATTACATATACAGAACTATTTAAAACATAATTTTATTCTTCAAAATTAACATTTATAAAAAAGCATGCTGGACAATTTTCTATGTTTGGAGGTGGGCCATCAATATGTGAGATATCTGTCGGTAAATTGTAATGATCCACACAGGGCAAACGTTGAAAGATGTTTTTCATTAGTTTAAACTTTATTGGTAATTCAAACCATATTTTTTATAATTGATAACCATCGAAGAGATTTATTAAATTTTTAAAACGTTGTTCACTTATTTCACCACACAAATATGCTATGGAGGCATATTTTCCAATAATTTCTAATAATTGATCTTTATCACGATAGTCTTTGGATGTATTAATAATATGTTTATAATTTGCATATGTTTCTTCAGAAAGCTGATTTAATTTATTCGCAATTTCAATAATATCTAACGCGATTATTTTATACGCCATTTTTTATGTTGTTTACAGTGTCACTTGATTACAGTGAATGCGTTGTTGTACTGATGTCTGTGTTATTTTTATACTCTTATCTCTTTTTTCTTATCATTTATAACATTTGTTTCAATTGTAAGTTCAATGTTATATACATGAGAATATTTCACTGACTTGCGAGGATAAAATTGAATTTTATCATATTTTTTTATTTCTTTATTATTTAAAATTGTAAATTTTCCATTTAAATAAACATCACATGATGCCGCTGTGTTGGTAATATTTTTAATTTGAATTATTGTACCATCAAAAGGTATAATATAACTTGTATTATCACTATTATTATTATTTAATATTTCAAATGTTTCTAAATTTTGTTTTAACTGTATATTAATAATAATAATTTGTCGAAGTTGTGATAAGTTTGTGTGAATTATTTCAATAGTATTTAATGAGTCTTTTTCGAATTTTTCCTTGATATTAGACATATTATTTTGTAATTGTGAAATTTGCTCTTTCAAATAAATTATATTTTCGTTAACACTACTTGATATTATATTAGGCATGTTATCAATTTTTTTATTGATTTGAAATATATTATTCGATATATTTTCCTTATTTTCTTCTTTTAATAATTTGATATTATGTGATATTTGATTAAACGTTGTGTTGCTTTCATTTTCAAGTTGATTAAATTTCATATTCATTTGCTTGACTACATCATTCACTAATGACTCTACATAACTTTTATTACAAGCGTCTTTTTCGTCTGTACAATTTCCAACATTAACTAACCGTTTATTCTTTATATTAAAATCACCATTTGTAGTTTTATCAAAACCAATACCGGGAGGACCACGCCTAGGTGATCTATAAGAATTTGGTAAATAGTGATTAAATTTATCAACACTCATACTTCTTGTCAGCTGTGAGTTCAAGTGATAACTAAGAAATATTTTCAAATGAAGGTCTCATATATATTCAAATAAATCTTTAGGGAGTGTCTATTCGTACGCTACCGGTCCACCGGTGCACCGGTGCACCGGTGACTCGGGTCACACCGGCTACCCGTGCTCACCAGTGGCACTGGCACACCGGTAGCACCGGTCATCGGTACCGGCGCACCGGTGGCACCGTCGCACGAGCAGCACCGGAGCACCGACGCACCGGCGTACCGGTAGCACCGGGGAACCGGTCATCGGCACCGGGGAACCGGTCATCGGTACCGGCGCACCGGTGGCACCGTCGCACGAGCAGCACCGGAGCACCGATCATCAGCACCGACGCACCGGCGTACCGGTAGCACCGGGGAACCGGTCATCGGCACCGGGGAACCGGTCATCGGCACCGGCGCACCGGTGGCACCGTCGCACGGGCAGCACCGGTCATCAGCACCGGCGTACCGGTAGCACCGGGGCACCGGTCATCGGCACCGGCGCACCGTCGCACGGGCAGCACCGGTCATCAGCACCGGCGCACCGGTTGCTCCGGCGTACCGGTGGCACCGGCGCACCGGTAGTACTGGTGGCACCGGCGCACCGGTAATACCGGTAGCACCGACGTACCGGTGGCACCGGTAGATAGCACCGATACACCGGTGCTACCATTTTTCAACATCTAATAAATTGCAAAAGTTATAAACAAATAAAGATGAAGAAAAAAAGGTATTTCGTTTTTCGCTAGTATTTCAAAAACTATTCATAATTAGGAAATTTAAAAAAACAAGATTCTTAAAGATGAGGAAATTTCCAATAAAAAAGTCGGCCGGTGAGGTGTGCGTGTGCGTGTACATCATGTAAAATAATTTTTTTGCAGTATCAAATATCAATTTAAAAATTTGAAAAAATTATGGTGTATTGTCAATACTTCAAAGAATTTAGTCCCGTTGGAAAAAAGTTATTTAGTTAATTTTTCGAGAAGTTATACAATTGTTAATTAACAATATTTTGTCGGACCTTCGTTGTCATTGAAGACAACAAAAAATGTTTGAATAATCGGATTAAAATTTTTAGCTTCTTGGAGCCCTTCTTTTATATATACTTAACAATATCACGTCATGAAAGTTTTTATAATTTCAATATTTTGTTTATTATAATTTTTGCAAGTCAACAAAAAATTAAATATTGAAAAAATCTTATCAAAATTTTTTTCTTAAACTAACGTTAGATTATTACTGTTTTCGCAACTAACAATGACGTTAAATAACGTACCTAAGGATTTTTTTATCTCATTTGTTTACAAATTGTTTATAAACAAATTGACTAATGACTAATTTCATACTAATGAAAAATTTTTTTTACCATTTTGTTGTCTTGATAAAATAATGATTTTTAAGAAAAATAAGTTTTCTTAAAAAAATGTTTTTAAAATCGTTTTTTCCATATTTCCATTGTTTAAATAATAAGTTAAGAAATTACTTTATCTTTAAAAATCATAATTGGCACTTTTCAATAGAACCAAAAAAATTTTTTTTGTTGATAATTTCATTGTTTATTAAGTTAACAATAATTTGTTATAAACAAATTTCAAATCTCATTATATCTTTTTCCTGAAACTAATCAAAATTACAAAAACAACCATCTATTGCTAAGTATCGAAAAAAGTTTATTTTAATTTTATATTGTACTTTAAAAAATTACGTGCTATAAAAGAAGCACTTGATTTTTCAAGAAAACTGCTATAACTTTTAAACTATTCGAGATACGAAAATGAACATTTAAGTCGTTTTTATATAGGATTGATTGGACTTTTAAATGAATTATTAACCAAGTTTGTAACTATTGTTGATCAGCTATTATATGCATTTGTTTATAAAATTTTGATTTTAGATTTTTTTTAACATTTTCAAATCTTCTTATGGCTTAATTAGTTAAAAAATGCAAATACTGTGTTATTTTGTTCAGTGATAAAATATCTTCCAAAAAAGTTTTTGATGATATTGTTTAAAAGTAAATATCGTAGATTTTCCGATCAAATTTTTTAATTTTACTCGAATTTTTTCAGATTTTTGACATCCATAATTATTGTAAAAAAAACTGCAATATTTGTAAAAAATAAATTTTAATATGTTGTCAACAAAGTTTGGATCTACGAAATAACCGATCGAATTTTTTAAATTCGTTTTAAAACAAAAGATATTTGTGTTCAAAAAATAACAAAAATTGTCAAAATTCAAATTAGCATATTTCGCTTTTAAAGCAAAACTTTCAAATTTTGCATCGACCATTTTGTAGATAGTACTTTTATCTTCAACAATATCTTTAGATTATTATATTTAACAAAACAATAAACTCTGTGGACTGGCGCGCGAAATCCATGTTTTAGGCTGTTTTCTGGCGCGGTAGAGGATCGTCTTAAGGTTTCAATACTATTCTTATTGGAAATTTCCTCCTCTTTAAGAATCTTTTTTTAAAATTATAAATAGTTTTTGAAATATTAGCGAAAAACTAAATAGGTAACTTTTTTCTTCATCTTCATTTGTTTATAACTTTTGCAATTTGTTAGATGCTGAAAAATGGTAACACCGGCGTACCGGTGCCACCGGTGCGTCGGTGCTACCGGTGCCACCGGTGCCCCGGTGCTACCTGTGCGCCGGTGCTGATGACCGGTGCGCCGGTGCAACCGATGCTACCGGTACCACCGGTGCGCCGGTGCTGATAACGGGTGCGCCGGTACTACCGGTGGGCCGGTGCCACCGATGCTACCGGTACCACCGGTGCGCCGGTACCACCGATGCTACCGGTACCACCGGTGCTACCGGTGCGCCGGTGTCGACGACCTGTGCCACCAGTGCGCATCGGTAGCCGATGTTACCCGAGTAGCGTACGAATAGACACTCCCAAATCTTTATTTATATTATTAATACATTTTTTATGTTTTTTATATTATTTATTTCACCACTTATTTTCTTCTACATAAGTTTGCAATACATCATCTGGCAGACGCAAAGTTGTCCTTCTTCTTCTTCTTTGCTGCGAGGATCACGAGATTTTGTAGTTTTAGGTTTTTTAGTCTGTAAATAAAATAACATTATATATATTTTTGTGTTTTTTGTTATGTTAATTGATTTCTTTACTTACATTTTCAATTTCTTCATTTTTTAGTTGAAGTTTTCGTTTTGGCTGTTTAAATATATTCATACATGTACATTTTTTAAGTTGATTATCTCTCTCTTTACATATTTTTTCAAGTTTTTCAATTTTCATGAGTCCCACTTTCAATTTAGTTTCAAATGATGAAAAATGTTTTTTTAAATTTTGAATTTGATTTTGTATCACCATAGCTGTTTTATCAAGTTCTTTAGTTTTATTTTCACTTTCAAATTGTATATTTTCAGATGACATGTTGATAGGTTATATACAACTTTAGAAATGAGCTACTTATCTGTATAACAGGATATTTATATGATTGAGTAAAATAACTGTACATAATAAAAAATGCAACATATTTATTTATACTGTTAATACATTTTTATATTATTTATTTCACAACTTATTTTCTTTTTTAAAAGTTTGCAATACATCATCGTTCAGACGCAATGAATCATACAGGATATGAAAATCTTCTTCCTTAAGTTTTTCTTCTTGGTTCAGAAAAGTTTGACGTACATCATTGTTCAGACGCAATAAATCATCAAGGATCTGAAATTCTTCCTTAAGTTTTTCTTCTTGGTTCAGTTCCTTGCTGGGAGGATCATGAGATGCAAATGAGTTTGTTGGCTGTAAATAAAATAATGTTATTTATTTTGTTATGTAAATTGAATTTTTTAAACTTACATTTTCAATTTCTTCACACAATGTACATTTTTGAAGTTGATTTTCTTTCTCTCTACTTCTTTTTTCAAGTTTATCAATTTTCTTTTGTCTCAGCATAGATCTTCTGTCAATTTCGTTAATTTTATTTTGTATCGCTACAATTATTCTATCAAGTTCTTCAGTTTTATTTTCACTCTCAAATTGTATGTTTTCAGATGACATGTTGATAGGTTATATACAACTTTAGAAATGAGTTACTTATTTGTATAACAGGATATTTATATGATTGAGTAAAACATGAGTACTAATATGTTGATAAAAGTTATTTATTCTAAATGTTTAAACCCCCACGGGAGTGTGTCTGTATATAAATAATTTATAACACGTTTATCATCGTGAGGGCTTAAAGCTAATTTGTTTTGTTTAACAGTATGGACATTGTGTTTTATTGATTTGATTGTATATTGATTTTTGTATAATAAAGTATTACTAAATAAACAATTATAGAAGTCATTAAAACTTATTGTTTTTAATGTGGTGGACGTGATTCCCTTAGCAGTTTTTTTAATTTTTTAATTTTCATTTTCAAAAATTTTATAAGTGTATATTTTTGATCGTAGGCCTATGAACTCTGACATAATTTTGCCATTATTTTCATCCTTCATAAGGCCTAATACTTTTTTATTTACTCTCGGCATATTATAAATATTATCACTACTATAATCAGAAGTATCGAATTTTGAAATATTCTCTCTCATGAAGTCATATATATCGAAATTGCGAAAATGATAAATTAAACTGTCAGTATCTGTATACAGAAGTTTTGCTCTATCACCCACATTAGCAACAATAAAGTTATAATGAAAATCATATACATATAATTTTGATAAATCTAATATGGCAAAACCTGCATAAATGGGTTTATTAAAAACAATGTATTTTTTTGACATTTCTATTAAAACTAAATCTTCATCTAATATTGTGCAGCTATGAAAATTTGGCTGAGATATATATGCTTTAGCACCATATCTACCACCCCATTGAGTAACTAATTTAATATCTTTATGTTTTCGCACATCCTCCATTGTTTTACCAAATACACTGTTATTCATTAATTTGTAAAATTTTTTCTTAAATTCATTATTAGATTTTTGCCTCAGTGAAGTATTTAAATCGATATATTTTTTTAGCCATGAGCTTTGATTAAATTTCAAAATTCTATGAATATTAGTTAACTTCATACCTAATTTTAAACACTGTTTCAAATTTTCATAATGAATTACATATTTTGTTTTATTATGTAAATTTGCAATTAATTTTGGTTGTTTGGAAATCGGTGGAGTAAAATGCTCTGGGCATAGTGGTAAATCATTGTGAATTTTGTGTAAGTTGGTAGGATATTCTAAGTCAACTTCCAAAATGTAGCCCGTACTTGATGTTTCACTAATATTCATAATGTCAATTTTGAAAAAATCTAATTCATTTACCCATTCAAAATTTCCATATGGTAAAAACATACTCATCGCTCCCCCATACAAATTATTTATATCATAATACATTAAATATGATTCATCAATATTGGAATCATATTTTTCACCCATATATTTATTATTGGCTTTGCCATACCGATTAGAACATTGAGAGAGACCTCCACGTATCCCTCTCTCAATAAATAAAATTTTATCAATATCTGTTAATAGTTCTAGCTTTACTTGTGTATATTTTAACATTGCATCAAATGCTAAACCGGGGGCAGTATAATAATGTAATGCATCTAATTTATATGTTTCATAACAACTTTGCCGAAAATTTTCAAACACATCACTTAAAAGTAAAACGTCAGTTTTTAAATATAAGTATGCATATTCCTTTATTGTTCTTATGTTGAATGTTGACCAAACGTTTTGAGCGTGTTGATAATCTTCTTCACTGACAGTTTCTCCTCTGAGGGAACTGTAGAACTGTTCAATTGCAGGTAGCCGTTCTTCATTCAGTTTTTCCCAAGAATCTAAATAAACAAACAAAATGTAAATAAATTATAAAATTATAAAAGTAATAACATACCTATATATTCATAAGGAAATATCCCTTTTCTTATGAGTAGCTGGAATTCTTCTTGGCTATTACAAAAAGACTTTGTAATCGATTTTTCTGCGTCTGTTAGGTGTGAAGATAATTTATCCAAACTGCTGGCCATGAAACGGTAGGAGTCGATGAATCTCAGTTGAATTTTAGTATATTTTACATACTTAGTCATTGAAATATATCGCTCTTTATTAATTGGAAGAAGATTTGTATTACCTTTTATGTCTTTGGCAATTGATTTTATAATAAAATGAGAATCATAAGCTGACAAGTTGTGGAAAACGATAGGTATTACATGTGATTTTTTATAATTCAAATTACAAGTTTGGTGAGCAGCTCCAGTAAAATGGCAGTGATCTTTAACTTTAATATCATTTTCTTCAATATTTTCTTCACAAATATGGCATACTGTACTATTTACATAATTAATTTCTTCTGCAGTTGATAAATCCATAGGTATAATATTTTTCATAACTTTGTTTACAATATGAGCAATTTGTTCTAATCTATTTGAGAACTGTTTAATACAGTCTGTACCATTAAAAATTTTGAATTCTGAGAAACTATCATCATATTCACATTTCAAATAATATGCAATACTGAATGGGATATGTTTGTTTTGAATGACTGTGTTGTGATTACTTGTATCATTTACTTTACTTAATATTGACTCAATGTCGGCATATATGACAAATGGTACTTTCTCTTGGTATTTATAATTTTTGAATTTTAATATTTTATTAGACTCCTCAGGCACTGTTATTCTGCATGTATTTTGTTGAAAACAATTTTCAACATGTTTTTTTAGTGTACGTTGCGTTTTAAAATGATTTAAACATCTATCACAATATAACGTTTTACTGCCACAATTATTAGTTTGTTTTCCTAATAATCTTGACAGATTCTTAATCCACATGAAATGATAATTTCTTGGTGATTTTATTTTATCAATTATATTATCAGTTTCCATATCATTATCGTCGTTTTCTTCTTCTTCTTCTTCTTCTTCTTCTTTTTCCCTCCCATTCGCGTATAACATAAGTAAATGAATTGTTTTTTCATATGATTTTGTCGATAATTTAACCGGTACAACTTCATTCTTCTTCTCCTTACTGATGTCTTCTAGTGTGTAAATGTTTATATTTAGTTCATTCATCTCTTCAAATTTCCCAATGTCTTTCAATTTCATAGGGAAACTAATACCTTCATATTTTAAGACGGTTGAAAAATGTGGATATGATGTAATTCTTTCTGAATGTTTATCGGTTGGATATAAACAACTAACAACACTCCATAAGAAACAGTGTGGATCGCTGTCACCATTTTTAACGTTAATAATAGCTTTTTTAAGTTTAATATCTTTAGGTAAATCTACATAACCTGCTAATGTAATTGGTCTGTATGTATTGATGTTTACTTTTAGGTTCATAATTTCATTCAACGACCATCCAGAGTCTCTTTCTTGAAATTCCTCAAGATCTCGTAAAATATTATTCATAACATTATTTTTATACCATTCAGCAATGTTTGTAGAATTATCAATAATTTCATTCCGCGTATTAAATGTTTTTATCTCTGTGCTTCCTGTTGATGGTAAAATGAAATCAGCACTAAATATCACATTCACTTTTAAAATACTTTCTTTTAAACACATTTTAATTCGATTTTTAAATATGGTTAATGCTTTTTTGAAAAATATTGCTGGATCTTTTATTTCACTGTAATTTATGATCACACCAGTTTTTATTCTATTATTAAAAACAGATTTTACATCTTGCCACACTAATTTTTTATTTACTTTTAAACCCGCACCAGTTTTCACACTAATTTTTTTAAGTTTTTCCCGATAAAATTTCAATATAGTTAAATTTCCTTCTAATTTACTTAAGGTTTCATTTGCCATTTTTTTCGTAATACATTTTGAAATGAGTAAAATAAATTTATTTGTATATTTTTTCCAAGTATCAGCTTCATCTTTGGTTTTAATAATTTTTAAAGCTTCACCGATTTTTGTCACAACATTATCACTTAATTCACTTACTGATGCCATGTTTCCGTTTAGAAACGTTCTATGCGACTAACACTGTGATACACACACACACACATATATATTATCTATACTTACCTTATCACATATGAATGTATAGTATGTACTTTGTTCATGATAGCTATAGTTAGTTCAAAAATATATTTTTTAAGTATTAGGATAGGAAATGTATTAAAACAATATTTCACTGACATATATATTTATTATAATTTTTATTTACATTTTATTTAAATTACAATTTTCTGTAAATATAATATTTTTTCGGTCCGTAGCTGATACACCCTCTTCATTCTTCTCCTCCCCCTCGTCCTCGGCTTGTACAACTGAGATGTATTTATTTAATAAGGTCTCCTTGAGTTCTTGTTCTTCCACAACATTGAATCTTTTAGGTAAAAATGTGACGCATTCTCCCAAATCTAGTAAAATAGATGGTCCAAATCTTCCATTAACAATTTTGACTTCATGAATTAAGAATTTTTTATTTAATTCAAAATTATCAATTTTTAAAATTTTTTTATAATTGCTTTTTCCAATGTTGTTGAGTTTGTCCATTTATGTACTATTAAAAAATTCAAAAAAATAAATAAATTTATTAAAAACATGAGAAAAAATTAACTTTTTTTTGTAACTGCACACGATATTTTTATTTTCAGAATAATAAAAAATTCATAATTTACGCTTTATATAACTATATTTCCCCACTACTATTAAGAAAAAAATGGTGTAGTGGGACACTTGGGGATTCGGATTCCAGAGTTCCACGAGGGGCTTCGACTTCAAAATAACACACACACTTCATATTTTTGATTTTATTTATTATTTTTTAATTATTACATATTTTCATAATAAGATAATAGTTTTGTTAACAAATTTGCTATTTGTTTATACATAGGTTTCGATGGACATGCTATATTAAATAATGATAGATTAAATGTACCAACTTCACAGACAGTATTTAAAAATTCGTTATATGCATAATATTTATTATTTTTCAAGAAATATAACATTCCATTTGTGTACCGAAAAACACTTTCAAAATTTTTAGGTACATCAGGAAATATTTTATAATTGTAGCCATGTTTCTTAACAGAATAATTACAATCATTAATTTCTGAAAAAACATCATCATTATAAAATAAATAAGAATTTCCTTTATAAGTACTTAGCGCTGATGTTATATTTCTATTATTATTATTTCTAACATATAATTGAACATCAAGTTCAAGTGATGGATATTTAATGTTATATATTTTACCATCGAAAAACATGACAATATTATCACTGGGTCTTTGATATATGGCATCAATTTTTTTGAAATTTCTAGGTAAAAATGATAACCAGTCTGTTAAAGATTTCGCATTATAAATCATGGAATTATCTTCCAAATTTTTAGTCCAAAACCAATTTTTATAAAAAATGTATAAATTTTGGTTAATATTTAAAAATGTTTTTATTTCAGAAATATTTAAATTACATATATTTGGTGGTGCTGCAGGTATTGGTTGTGATGTTGATCGTGTTGTTGGTCGTCGTGTTGTTGTTGTTGTTGTTGTTGTTGTTGTTGGTGGTGGTGGTGGTGGTTGTGTTATTTCCCTTATTCCATACAAACTTACAATTGCGTCTATATCATCTTGAGAAATATCGAAATTTGTAAACGAATGAAATTTATAATATGGATACATTATTGAATTCCTATCACTAGAATGATATAGTCCTAACATGTGTCCAATTTCATGTACCAATACTATGAAATATGAAAATGTATTTTCACTATAAGGTAGCCCATAATAGTCCCAATTTTCATCGTGATCTGTATGTATTTCACAAGTTTGTTGTTGTGCATTAGGCAATGATGCATGAGCAAGTGTTCCACCTGGACCATCAAAATTATCTGGACACATATAAGTAGATTTCTGATATGCTACATTAAAATGTCTTTTATTCCCATAGCTAATTAATATATTAACATCATAATTTTTTTCTTTATAAATAAATGTTATATTTGCATGTTTTGATCATATATTAAATGCCTTTTTTGCAACATCTAATAAATTTGTATTCCTTATACTCCAAGTTATTACATTATTATACCATTTATGATTAATATCTATATTAAAATCTAAAATATCGGATACACCACATCTTGGTTGTTTAATGAAGTTAAGTGTTTCAACATTTATTGACCCATCTTTTTGTTCTAAATTATATTTTTCTTGAAATTTTTTTAAAGCACCCCGTAATGAATCATTTGTAAGACTGTTCAAATTCACATTACTATTATTCAAATATCCGTAGGTGTATAAAAATACTTCTACATCATTATCAATATTATCATCACATAATGCTAGGTAACAATTAATTAATAATAAAATTATTTGAAACATGTTTACTGATCTGAAATACAAGATCAACTAAAACTATATAAGTAAAACATATAATATTTATAATATTTCCCCCCTTACATTGTCTATAAGTGAAATATATTCAAATACTTTGCTTATGTGAGTCCGCTACACCCAAATTGTGTGAAAGATTTAATTATGTAGCGCATTTCCTTATATGTTGAACAAAACATGAATTTGAGTAGTGCATTTCCTTATATGTTGAAATGTGAGTCCGCTACACCCAAGTTGTGTGAAAGATTTAATTATGTAGTCATTTCCTTATATGTTAAACAAAACATGAATTTGAATAATATTTTTTCTACTATCTTGAAACTGCTTCCGTTGTCGCTTATCACAAATTCATTTAATCTCTCTCGCACTCATTCTCAATGTATACAAGTTTTATATATATTTGTTCACTGCTAGCATTTTAGGTGTGGCAACCTCACTTATATTTTATCTACATCTGAATCAATTAAAACTGCGTGCAAGTAAAACACACAATATTTATAATATTTCTTTTACATTGTTTATAAGAGGAATATATTCTAATACTTTATCGTTTATTATTAAACAAAACGCTTGTGTTTTATCTGGAAAATTTGAATGTGCTTCATATTCAAGTTTAATATTTATCCCATTCGATTGAATTGTTTCCATTTGTTTAGAGCAATCAATTATAAATAATGGATATTTATTTTTTAAATCAACCCAATTAATTAAAGGGCTATTCATATTATCATCATAATATGATGTTTGAAATTTATTATCAGTGAAATTTTCGTTCTGTTTTTGATATGGATAACATTGTGAATTTAGATATAGTTGAATACATCTCAAATTACAATGATTAAATTCACTTGAATTTTTATTACTGTTACCATTTATGTCCGTTTGAAAACCTACAATTATAAAACGAGGTTTCTCTAGATTTGGTGAAGTTTTTACTGTCCAATCGTGTTTAGTGGTATTTAATACTGCTGGATTTGTATGCAAAGTCCAAGAACGAAAAATAATATTCAAAGGTATTTGATTATTTAATATATTTAAAAGTTCTAATTTTTTATTATCTTCTGGAAAGATATGTTTCATTCGCCACTTAATCGTAGATATATTAACTTTTAAGTCAGTAGTATTAATATAAGAATTAGCGTCACTTCGAGATCTCATGAGTATAAGTTCTTGAGATACATTTATCATCGCAGTTTTATGATCTTCAGCAAATCCAAGTAATAATTTTAGAGGAACAGAAACTATAAATACACCTTTAGAATTAACAACATTTTTATTAAACCACCCACAATGATTATATTTATTTTTTCATAATTTTTAATTGAAACATAACCTTTCATTGTACTAACAATGCCAACATTTTTACATTCGTCTATTTTATGTCCAAATAATTCATATCGAATTTCATCAAACAGAAAAGCAAACCCGTTATTCGCTAAAATATTTTCGCCTCCGTCTGTCAGCTCAGTTCCGTCAGTTTTAACAAACTTTCCTTCAATTATAATACTGCTATCGTGTGGATATGTGTAAAGATCTCGATGATTGATTGCGATTCGTATCTCATCGCTGTTATTAAATGACGTATTTTGATAAGGCTGATACAGATGCCATTCTTCTCTTTTAATATCATCATCACGACTAATTGGCTTTGTGACGTTTAATATATTGTTCATTTTTAATTTTTAATCCAAGCGATTTAAGAAACGAAATATTTTGTGGTGTTAACCGATAACTGGTCAATGAGTGACTGATTAAATTTGAATTATTACGACCATTTATACCAAAATAAATACCCATTTTTATTAAACTTTTCTCAAGTGTAAACAAACTGAAATATTTTCACTTCTAAAATCAATTAATTCACCGTCTTGATCGAAAATTTGTAAAGTAATGTTGTTTATTGTTCGAGTGTTCACAGGTAAATAAATCATATTAGTAGGAATTATAGCCAGGCGGAACAAGTGGATAAAATTCATAAATAATATGCGCCATTTTACCGTTTATGTATGATTCTGTCGCAATATTACATTCAACTAGAATTGAATTTACTTTAATAATATTTATAGGATTATCAGAAGTGTGATGAGTAAATGACACTAATTTTTTATTTGAAAACCCCAATATTTTACCAATACTATCTTCAGGAGTAAAATCAATTTCAAATGTGCCAGCAATTTCACATTTCAACGTGTTATTGTTAGCATACATGACAAATTTTTTCACATCACTTGAATACTCTTTTTGACTAATTAATTTACATTCATATTCATAATCATCATCTTCCACCGATCCCGAATAATCCAATTCTTTTTGAATATATTTCATTATATCAACAAGTTCATATGAACCAGTCGGTAGTGTAATACACTTATCTCCATCATAATAAAATTTGTTATTTGTTTCGTTTATATTTGGTATAGAATTATAAGTTTGAAAATTTACCAATCCAATTTCGTATGAACAATTTTTATCTAAATACAATTGGTGGAAAAAAATTTATACTAAATCTTTCGAAACACCGGTAAATGTAAATGTTTTAGACATTGTTTAGAAATTGCAAGCATAAATGTCCGCACTTGAATGAACTAAAACTCTGATCTCTCTTATAATTATAATTAATTTGAACATTATTGCCAAAATAATTTATTAACTCTAGTGGTGGGGGTAAATTACCAAAACTATCATAATAATTAACAAGATTATTAACTTTTTTATATGCAACCCAATGAGTTCCAGAATTTGAATTTATATCCAAATTTACTATAGCACATTCATATTTTCTAGGTTTTAACGGTAATGTGTCACGCATATAAACACCTCTAAAATATGGCATATTTTTTGAATATAATAATAAATCTGTGTTAGTTAATGGTCTGTTAGGTAATTTTTTTATTTTTCTTTTTTTGAGATTTTTTTTTTCTTAATTCCGGCACCTCGTTTGTATGGAGCTAAATACAATCCTTTACCAAATGCTTTTTTTATTCCCATAGATGCTGCACCACTAACAGCACCTGTTAACAAAGCTTTACCGATTAAAGGTAAAAATGGAATAAGTGCTGGTAAAATTCCACCAATTTTATTAGGTGTTTTAATTTTTATAGTTTTTGGTTTTTTATTTTGTTTCTTCTTCCCCATTCCAATTTTTCTCTTAATTTTCATAGATTTTGACACAACTGCTGCTGCTACTTTTTCACCCAAAGATGCGTTTTTTGCTCTCACACGCTGCCAAGCTTTATCTTCTAATATTTTATCAGCTATATGACGTTTTGATAAGTCATCCGGATTTAAACTGTATGCGATGTCGTGTTCTCTACACGCAGCGTCAAGTGGATTAATTCCAATGTCTCCACGTGCTAGTCTTTTCTCAAGTTTCGTTCCGGGGCCACAAAAACTATATCCGGGTATATGTAATTCTACAGGTAAATTATTAATTGCAGAATTTAATAAACCTTTGCCACGTTGTTGAACCATTGGTAGCCGAATATAAAGTGATATAAAATCGAATGATTTTCGGTTATATATATATATATATATATATATATATATATATATATATATATATATATATATATATATATATATATATATATATATATATATATATATTAGTTTTAAATATGATGTTCACTAAGCAACAACAAAATATAAATATTCATAATTTTGATAATATTGTTCAAACTGAAGATGGTTGTATTAAAAACAAACATGGCGATTTGTTGCCTAATTCTATAAGAAGTAGTATTTGTGGTCCTTCAAATTGTGGAAAAACAAATGTAATTTTAGGTTTACTAACACACGAAAATGGTTTATGCTTTAAAAATATTTACTTGTACTCAAAATCACTAAATCAACCGAAGTATAAATTTCTAGAAGAATGTATAAACGGCATAAAGGGTATGGGTTATTTTTCGTTTAGTGACAATGAAAAAATTTTAAAACCTTTTAATGCAAAACCAAATTCTATTTTTATTTTCGATGATGTAGCATGTGATAAACAAGATACCATGCGTGAATTTTTTAGCATGGGCCGTCACAATTCAGTAGACTCTTTTTATTTATGTCAAACATATACTCGTATACCGAAACATTTAATTAGAGATAATGCAAATTTTATCATTTTATTCAAACAAGATTTTTTAAATCTCAAACATGTATATGATGATCATGTTAACACTGACATGACGTTTGAACGATTTAAAGACAGAATGTTGGAAAGACAAATATGGTTTTGCAGTTATAGACAAAGATAATTTTTCAAATGGGCGATATCGTAAAGAATTCAATAATTTTATGAATTGGAAAAAATAACTATATATATTAACTGATTTCTATATATATTAAACATTTATATGTTATGCATAGCATGAATAACATGTCTCAAACATCGTTATCAGCTGAAAATATAAATTTTATACAATCGATATATAATCAATTTATTTCATTTACACAATTGTGTTGCAAACAAGTTCTTATTTGTTTAGAACAAGCTCACAATAAATGTAAACAACTTGCTGACTGTTTATTAGTAACATATATTTCATGTAAACAATTAATAGATAAAAAAACCTGTGACAATAGTGAAACTGAAGAACAGTAAAAAACATACAAGTACACTATCTACACTCTTATCTCAACTCAAATGTGATAAAGCATTTATATGTATACTGTGTGTTTTATCATAATAGAATAATTTTTCTAAGTATAGTTCATTCCATTTTTTAATGAAATTTTTTTATAAAACAAGTGTATACACCTGGTCATAAGGTGTTCACAGGTTGTTTGCAGGTTGTTTACAGGCTGTATGCATGCGGGTTGCATTCAAAGTGTATGCTAATTACATATAAGATTGAATAGTCGTGAGGTGTTTGCAAGCGGGTTGTAAGCGGGTCGCAAGCTGGTTGCAAGTGGGTCGCAAGCGGGTTGCATGTGCTGGTCCAGTGATTAAATTGTAAAAATGAATTCCAATGAAAATAACACTTTAAAACAAATTATAGAAATAAGAGATATTATTCGTAAAAAATATAATTCTCTCAAACATAATAGAATTGAAAAGGAATATAATTTGCAAGAAACATTTAAACCAATTACCACACCTTTAAAAGAACTAGTTTCTAATTCTTTGAAAAAAAATATTAGTTTTATAATACCTAAAAATGAAATTATTACACCATCGAAAGATACACCCGAAATTTCTGATTTTGAGCGACAACATTCACCACTTCAAACACCAATAAATCAAAAACATAATAGTGGTAGAAGAATAGTATTTTTAAAAGATGAACAACAAATAACTGATGAAAATAAATCTCCTATTTCTGTAGCATCAGATTATGTAACTACACCACAAGGTCAAAATGAAATAAATGATCTTAAAAATAAAATTGGTAATATTGCTGGTAAATATATGGAATTTTTGTTTAACTGGAGGTAGACAAGTTGATAAAGAATATGGTATTAGATATGATGATGTACGTGATCAATTTTTTATTGGAAATTTGCCAGTAACTATTGAACACAATGATATAATTATTGATAATCGTGAGTATGAAGGAACTCATGGACTATGTGAATTATTATTTAAAAAGAAACCTACAGAAAAATATCTTATTAAAAAGGACAAAGAAGCTTATTTGGACATTGCATTAAGAACAAATGTTCATTTAAGAAATTTTACACCTCGATCTCAATTAAGAGGTTCTTCAAATTGGAAATATCAAAATATTATAAAACCCGCTTTAAAGGATCACAGATATCGTTTAAGATCACAATCTACTACAGGTTTTGGAATTTTACCAACAAGTATGAAATTATTAAATGGAAAAAATAATTACACATATTGGGATAATCCGAATGAATTAGTCGATAGATTACGTTTGCTCACAGCTTCTAAACAGGCAGGAAATACAAATTGTGATAATGAAATTTTATCAATTTTAGAAGAATTGCGTGAAGCTAACATTATACATTAAATCAAACAACAACAAAATTTTATATACAGGGTGTTCATTTTAAGTGGCGCACCATTGCTAACTCGAGAACTATAAGAGCTACGAAGTTGGTTAAATTAGCAAACAATTTCTATTTTATATGACTACTTTAATGAACGAAAGAAAAATTTTTTTAGACCAGTGATTCTCAAACTACGGGGTGCAACTTTCTTATTTCAAATGAGGACCTATTTTTTTTATTTGCCTATTCTATTCAGTATTTTTTTCTGAATTCAACGAGATATTAGTTTTATAACCTTGCATAATAAAAACATTTGAAAAACGCTATTGAAAATTATGATAATTTAATTAAAATCTGATTGTTAGTTAGTGTTATGGAAGAAAACAATTGAATATTTTGTTTCATATTAATTGTTAGTGAAAAAGATTGTAGTATACTACACTGATCAGACCAAATAAGGTCGAAACACGTGTCCGTAGTTACCTCCGCCTTGTACCCTACTGAGTACTTAGCACCTTGAACTCATACACTCAGTAGCGGTCCTGATCTCTTAATTAAAATCAAAGAATCTTTTTCATTATCAAATAACAATTAATATGAGACAAATATTCAATTGTTTTCTTCCATAGCACTCTTGTAACACTCAGATTTTAATTAAATTATCATAATTTTCAATAGCGTTTTTCTCTTTTTTTTGTTATGCCAGGGTATGAAAGTAATATCTCGTTGAATTCAGAAAAAAATACTGAATCGAATAAGCGAATAAAAAAATAGGTCCCCATTTGAAATAAGAAAGTTGCACCCCGTAGTTTGAGAACCACTGGTCTAAAAAAAATTTTCTTTCGTTCATTAAAGTAGTCATATAAAATAGAAATTGTTTGCTAATTTAACCAACTTCGTACCTCTTATACTTCTCGAGATAGAAATGGTGCGCCACTTAAAATGAACACCCTGTATAAATAACTCATTTTTAATATTATATATTATTTATTAACAAACACTCTGCTAACAACAATGTCAAAATTAGATATTGTCAATGAATTACATAAGCCTGAAAGAAAAAATTATCCTCGTCGTAGGGTAATAATGCGGGGTATTGATGACTTATGGCAATGTGACTTGGTTGAAATGATCCCATATGCTCGTGATAATAAAGGTTATAAATATTTACTAACTGTTATTGACACATTCTCAAAATTTGCATGGGTTCAACCTATAAAAAATAAATCTGGAGTTAATATTACTGAGAGCATGAAGAAAATTTTTAAAGATGGGCGAGTACCAAAAAATTTACAAACTGATAACGGAAAAGAATTTTATAACAATAATTTCAAACAATTAATGCAACAATATAACGTAAATCATTATTCAACTTATAGTAATTTAAAAGCGAGCATATGTGAACGTTTCAATAGAACACTTAAAACAAATATGTGGAGAGAATTCAGTTATCAAGGGAGTCGCAAGTGGATTAATATATTAAAAAAATTAGTGTACAATTATAATAATAAATACCATAGAACAATAAAAATGAAACCCATAGAAGTAACATTGGAAATTGAAAAAAACTTATTAGACACTGTGTATAGTAATATAAAATTAAGTGGTAAAAATAAATTTCAAGTAGGTGATTATGTGAGAATAAGTAAATATAAACATATGTTTTCGAAAGGTTATGAACCTTCATGGACCACAGAATTATTTGTAATAAGTAAAATTCAACATACAAATCCAGTTACATATAAACTAAAAGATTTGGATAATAATTCCATTGATGGTGGTTTCTATGAGCAAGAACTACAAAAAACCAAAAATGCTGACTTATATTTAGTTGATAAAATATTACAAACAAAAGGTTCAAACGTATTAGTAAAATGGCTGGGTTTCGATGAATCACATAATTCATGGATAAGTAAGAAAAATTTACAAAAAATATGAGAATTTTGTATGAGTAATCTAACATAGAGATAAATGTATAAAAATAAAACGGTTATCGCACAACAACTCATTCATTGTAATCAAGTAACACTCTGTAAACAATATATAAAATGGAATATAAAATACTTACTTTAGATATAATTGCTTTAGATATAATTTTTAAATATTTAAACATCAATGACTTAGTAATACTGAGTACATTAAACACTAATTTTGAAACTTTAATATTTGCATATGTGAAAAAAACAAAGCGTGGTCAAATATTTCTCAAGGAATGGTTGAAAATTCCAAATAATTTTAAAAAACAATGTTTACATAATAATATATGTTCAAAACTAGATTTATCTTTGTATTATTTAGATTTTTTAAGTTTAGAAGATTAATATAATAATATTTTAATAATAAATATTACATATTCAAAATGTTTATTTAAATATTTAAATAATAATAATAAAATTTCACGAATACAATTTATTTATATATGGTTTAAAAATTATAAACTGCATAAAGAACAATATGATTTAATAATAAACAAATATTTAAATAAAACAATTTATCAGGCATTAAATATAGATCCAATTTTATTTAGATATTATTGTATTTTTAATAAAGATTTAACATCACGTTATAGATTAACATACCTATGTTAATTAACTATAAACATAGATTATAAGTATGAGTATGAGATTGTTGAGAATGTTTTAAACAATATATGTTGAAATGTAGAAAAATAAAAATGTATGTCAAATATATTATATTTTACTGTATATTAATGAATAAAAAACAATTTTTTTTTAAAACAATATTTTATTTTTTTATTTCAAAGTCCTATTACCTAATTCCTACAACAATAGTACTTATTATTTTTTATAAATGTAATTTCCTAAACAGTACAATCATATTTCGTTTGTTATAATAAAAGTTTATATCACGTTTTAACTTTTTCATATTCCTTTCGTACATTTTTCTTCTAATTCTGAAAAAATAAAATAAATATTAATGTACATAATCAAATTATTTTTTTTAACATACCTTAATTCATATAATAATTTTTTTACTGATATATTTTCATGCTTATTTTGTTGTTCAAATGCAATTTTCTTCCTTAACGGTGATAACAATTCTACTGAATATTTTCTTTTTCTATTATTTTGCACCGTATCCATGACTATCAAGTCAACTTCGAAGCTAAATTTTGCATTCGAAGTTAACTTCGAAGTTGACTAGGGGCGGGGGACCCTCCATCCCCATCCAGATTCGGATCTGGACGCGCACTTCGAATCCTTTTTGAACTTTCGCGCGCGCCCAAGCATCGCAACGCCATGAGCGCGAGCATCGCAACGTCATGAGTGCGCGCGCATCGCGCGCTATTTTTTATTTTGCGCTATTTTTTACATTGCGTCAGATTTTTTTTAACCTGATTTCCTCATGCACAAATGTGTGATAAGCGCCCGCAAGCCGCCATGAGCGCGCGCATCGCAACGCCATGAGCGCGAGCATCGCAACGTCATGAGTGCGCGCGCATCGCGCGCTATTTTTTATTTTGCGCGCGAAATATTACAACACATTGCGTCAGATTTTTTTTAACCTGATTTCCTCATGCACAAGTTTGTGATAAGCGCCCGCAAGCCGCCATGAGCGCGCGCATCGCAACGCCATGACCGCAAGCTATTTTTCGCGCGCAATTTTTCATTTTGCGCGCGAAATTTTTTTTTAGCAAATTTCCTCATGCACACGTGCGTGATAACAAACCAAATTCGCGGAAATACGCCCACCAAATTCAAGGCCCAGGATGTACGCCCACCGGATGCCTCCGATAACACATGATTACGTCATCTGATGTATGCATGTCTTGCTTACGTCATCGTGCGCTCTATGCTTCTAGACCGGATGTCGACTTCCTGGGCCAGAATCACCCTATTACCCCTACTATTTACCGATGGAGAGTTTGAACTAGAATTAACAAGAGTATCTGTACCAGCTGGAAGTGGTAGAGGGCTAAATGGTTCCGGGTTAGGGTATGCTGAACTATGCCGTCGTAAACATGGAATAGTTGAAATAAAAAACGATGACAACTTATGTTTACCAAGAGCATTGGTTGTTGCTGAATCATGGGTGAAGAATGAAACTGAATTTAAAAACATTGTAAAAAATCATCATAATATACAATAAAAGCACGAGCCCTTCTTTTGAAAACAGGTGTGAAAATACCTATTGATGGGTGCGGTTTAGCCGAGCTTAAAGAATTTCAACGGTATTTACATGGATATAATATTGTTGTATACGAGTACGGAGGAAAGGGAAATGTTATTTTTGAAGGTTCTAAAAATTTGAATTTACCTCGTTTAAATTTATTATATTTTAATAACCACTATAATGTAATTAAAAGTTTGACTGCTGCTTTTTCGGCCCAATACTTTTGTGAACCGTGTCATAAACCGTATAAAAGTCGTGATAAACACCGCTGTACTAATATCTGTGCTTATTGCTGTCATTCACCTCAATGCTCACCTGCTAATGAATCACTTTTATGCACCGAGTGTAACAGACGTTTTCGCGGTCAGAAATGTCTTGATAATCATAAAGGATTAGTATGTAATAATACAAAAAGATGTGCAACCTGTTTCAAGCTTTATAATAATACAGACAAAAGAAATCATATATGTGGCGAAATATTCTGTAAACTATGTGTTGGTTTTAAATCAGCAGGTCATAAATGTTACATAACTAAAGACAAAAAACCAAAAAATAATAAAAATAATCTATTTGTTTATTATGATTTTGAGACACGGCAAGAGTCAGTTCAGGGTGATTATAAAGTACATGAAATAAATTTATGTGTAGCTCAACAATCATGTTCAGCTTGTTCTGATAGTTTTGATTTAAATCTACCATGTAATTTATGCGGGGTTCGTCAGCATGTTTTCAAAGAACATCCTCTTTCGTCTTTTGTACAGTATGTGTGCAATCCGCGTCCTATGTTTAACAAAATAACATGTATCGCTCATAATGCAAAAAGTTTCGATGCACAATTTGTTCTTAAATATTTAACAGAGACACTTATGTTAAAACCAAAATTAATTTTAAATGGTACAAAAATTCTACTAATGGAAATTAATTACAAAATTCGATTTATCGATTCAATTAACTATCTACCAATGCCACTGACTACTCTACCGAAAGCAATGGATTTATCAGCCTCGTTTAAAAAAGGATACTTTCCGCATTTATTTAATACGAATGCAAATGAATTTTATGTAGGACTCGTTCCTGATGCTAAATATTACGGTATTGATAGCATGACTACTAGTGTACGAAAAGAATTCCTTAATTGGCATGATAATCAGATACTTAATAAAACCGTTTTTCGAATGAATCAAGAAATTATTGATTACTGTGTAAATGATGTTAACATATTGTAACATTATTTTTATCTGAATTTGTATTTAGTGCATAATTATTACACCGGATGTTTATGATTTGTGATTATTCTTTTTGTTCGTCTGGAGTTGCAAATTTTTGCCGCGGTTGATTGCCGGCGGTGAGTGGTGGTGCATTGGGTTGGACTTGAGACTCGCTCTCTCCCGGACAAGCCGTCAAAGCGAACAGACGTATTTAGTGCCTCTCTGCATATTTTGTTTTAGTGTAGTATTCTAGTAGATTTCAATAGTAAATTAAGTGTTATTTATGGCACCTGTCTGTTAAATATTACCTTTTGAACACTGTAAGTATCTTTGATTTTGAAATTAGTTCTGTTTTAATCTTTTTGTACAGGCCTTGGCCTTGGCCAAGTTGCTTGCCGGCTTGTTCGCGAGGGCAATTAGTCGCGTAAAATTTAAAGCGTGCGGTTAGTTTTGGTTTAGTTGTCGCGGCCAACTAAAGTCATTTATTGTTATTTTTTTAAACATTCTGTAATTCTGCATCAAATATTTGGGGGGGGGGTTATATCAATTTTTTGTGGATTTAATTAAATGTTGTGCACGTGAGCTTCGTGACCGTAGGTGGTTTCATTATAGAACGATAGCTCGAATCATCTTTTCATTTCATTTTTCATCCATCATGGTATGCCTGCGAGTGTGAATGTAACGCAACGCTGACTTAGACTGTTTGATTAATTAGTCGTGATTTGGACTCGTGTCTGGTACACTCTTTGTAGGTTTCTTTTTTGTTAACCTAATTTCAGTCCGTAGCAGCTGAGCCAAGTAATTAGTAAGTTTCAGTTAAAGTTTGTTTGGGGGCACTGACTATGTTTTGTTAGTTTAAGTCATTGCCAGCCCATTGTGAAAGCCAGCTGCTTCTCGCGTACATTTTTTGGTTATTATTTAACCTAGTAGGGTCTAGCGGACGCGCTATCATTACTACATCTCTCTTTCTCATCATCTTTCCCTGCATTCCCTGCTTAGCGTAATATATTTGTGAGATTATTGTCAGTTAAATTTTGCTTGACTTAGTTCTAAATTTTGGTGATATTGTAAATTAGTTTTAGTACGTCACTGTGTATTTTATAATCATTTTGAGAGTGAAAATCAATCATCCAATTATTTTATGTAGCATAGTAGTGGAACAGCATACTGGTTTAGTTCTGTTTTTAGCCCAGAAGTTTTTGATGAGGGAACTTAGGCTGTTGGCTGAGCAGTTGTGGACACGGATAGCGGGGAGCTGCTTTGCAAAAGTACCGTCGCAACCCAGTCTCAGGACATCTCCATCTGTCAGCATACCTGCTGCCCAGTTATTTCACCACTCTGCAGCCACGCCTACTTTATTCGGAGGCCAGTATCCTGATCTCCAGCTAGGATTGGCGTATCGTTTAACAGCTGGAGCTGCAAGCTCTCCTACACTGCCTTAAGTCGCGGAAGAACACCTAGTTTTTGAACTCGAAGCCGACGACGGTACTGACCGCTAGTTTAGCGTTAGCCAAAGAGCCACCTTTCCTTTCTGCTGCTCGTTCAGCCAGCAGCGAGAAGAGGATAGCTAGACGCCGCATGTATACTTGTTCTGGTAAAGTTATTTTATATCTTTTATATAAAACCCGACATGTGGTAATACTTTTTCGTGTATTCATCCTCAAGTCTGTTCTGATTAAATTGAAAGTTTTCACTCTCATTAGTTTTGTAGTTCTTGAAGCATTTTGTTATTTTTCCTGCACAGTTCCCGCTAGTTCCCAAGTTGCTAGCTCCCTATCCTGTCTCTTTCAGACTTGGGTGGCGCCGACGGACCCACGCCTTGTTCGAGCACCCTTCAACAGCCGGCACTTTTGGTTGGTCGCACCCACAGTAAGTATATTACTGAAGTGTGGTCATAATATTACGGTTAGCGTGTGAAAA
The DNA here is from genome assembly GCA_947534325.1 of Agonum fuliginosum. Taxonomy (NCBI): domain Eukaryota; kingdom Metazoa; phylum Arthropoda; class Insecta; order Coleoptera; family Carabidae; genus Agonum; species Agonum fuliginosum. Next base: position 16,051,882 of record OX384037.1, on the reverse strand, counting down.
ATTTAGAAAAACATTTGTTGAAGATTGTAAGGTGTGCCCATTCATCGAGACTGTGACAATAGCGTCAGCTTGTAATCGTGTTTTCCGAAGACAGTTTTTACTACCTGAAACAGAAGAAAAACTACATAGACTGCGTTTGTTGAATTACAATGTAATAGTAATGTGGGAATGTCAGTTTAGAAAACAATTAAAGAATATGGATAAAGAGGAACGTTTACATTTAGAAAATCATCCGCTAATACATAGCTTACCATTAAAACCACGTAATGCGTTTTTTGGAGAAAGGACAGGTAATGTGTCTCTCTATCGAAAAGTTAAAAATAATGAAAAAATTAAATATGTTGACGTATGCAGTCTATACCCGTATGTATGTAAATATGGTAAATTCCCAATTGGCCACCCGAAAATATTTGTAGGTGATGATTGTCAGAAAATATTAGGCCCTAATAATAACATTGATAAAATAGAGGGTTTAATTAAATGTACAGTTCTACCTCCAGATAATCTATTTCATCCTGTTCTGCCACGAAAAGTTCATGGTAAATTAATGTTTGCGCTATGCCGTACATGCTGTGACGGACTAAACCAGAACGACTGTTCACATACAATTGAAGAAAGAAAGTTTACTGGTACTTGGGTTGTAGATGAAGTACGGAGATCAGTACAGCATGGTTATAAAATTTTATATGTATTCGAGATATGGCAGTATGATATAACAGTTTTCAATAGAGACAGTAAATCCGGAGGATTGTTCGTAAACTATATCGATAATTTTTTAAAAATGAAACAAGAGGCATCCGGATATCCATCTGAATGTATTGATGACGTCAGCAAGACACATTATATTGAAGAGTATTTACAGAAGGAAGGAATTTCGTTAGATCCGCAGAATATTGAAAAAAAACTCTGAAAAAAGATCCTTGGCCAAACTAATGTTGAATTCATTTTGGGGTAATTATAATTATTACATATTCTTATTGTTTTATAAACAATTATCTTGTTTAAACAGGTAAATTCGCTCAAACAGAGAACAGACCCCGCACAACAATTGTCTCAACAGTTGAAGAGTTATATGATTTAATATCTAATCCGTCAGTTACCGTAAACCGAATAATTCCTGCGGGAGAGCGTATGGTATATGTCAACTGGGAGCATGAAACAGAAGCTATTGAACAACTACGTACCGTTAATGTTGTAATTGCAGCATATACAACAGCTCAAGCTAGATTATGTTTACATGAATACCTTCATAAGCTAGGAACTCAGGTTTTATATTATGATACAGATTCGATAATTTATTATCACTCACAGGGCATGTATGAACCTCCTACAGGTAATTTTCTAGGAGATCTGACAGATGAATTAATTAGCTACGGATCAAATAGCTATATTACTGAATTTGTATCATCTGCTCCTAAAACATATGCTTTTAAGGTTTTTAACCCTGTTAATCAAGAAATTATACAAGTATGTAAAGTTAAAGGTTTTACTCTTAATTATAAAAATTCACAGATAATAAATTTTGAATGTTTGAAAAATATGATTCTTCAAGACAAAGTAAATGACAAGTTTACTGCTCCTGTTATAACATCTAGTAATATAAGAAATACCCTCGATCATAGAGTAATTACACGTACAGAAACTAAAATATTCAATATTAATTTTATGAAGCGTCGTCTTATAGATGACAATTTCTCGATTCCGTATGGTTATAAGAAATGCAAACTTAATAAATAAGAATATAGGTATGGTTATTATTATTATTATTTTTATTATTATTAATATACTATTAGATATTACTACTAGCGTATAGTTGATGTATTTTCATTTCTTATAAATATTATAAAATAAATTGTAAATCATAATAATGATCATTTGTATTTTTAATTTTATGGTGAAATGTCCGATCCTATCAAGTTTAAACATCCTTTTAACGCTATTATAGCAGGCCCCTCAGGCAGTGGTAAATCTTATTTTGTTGTTAATTTTCTAAAAAATATGACTAATTTATGTGATACGTTTTTTTCTAAAATCACTTGGTATTATAGCACATGGCAAACTTTATATAATACAATACCTAATATTAATTTTAAACAAGGATTACCCGACATGGATGATTTTGACGGAAATAACCCTCACTTAATTATCATTGATGATCTTATGCGCGAGGCTGATTCACGTGTAGTGGATATTTTTACAAAAGGAAGCCATCATAAAAATCTTTCTGTTTTCTTCATTACTCAAAATATATTTAATCAGGGGAAAGGTCAACGTGATATCTCTCTTAATGCTCATTATATAATTTATTTCAAAAACCCTCGTGATAAAGCACAAATATTACATTTATCAAGACAGGTATGTCCGGAAAATACAAAATTTATTCAAGAAGCGTATAATGATGCAACTTCTGAACCCTTCAATTATCTTATTTTTTATCTAAAACAGTCTACACCTGAATGGAGTCGCTTTAGAACAATACGTAATGATCAATTTTACGTGTATGTACCAAAGAAAAAGTATAAATACAATGCAATAACGATGCCTGAAGTTATTATGTAATCATGTCTAAGACAGTTATCAACAATACTAGCTTTCTACGCGCATTGCACTCATTAAAACCTGCTCAACGTACCGTTTTATTGGAAAACGCTGATAGCAACAACGTTCGCGCTGTCTGTGAGTGTGCTCATAATATTTTAGGTGGTAAAGTTGCACTTGATAAAAAACAACGTAACAATCTCGGGCGTCATAAAAAAATTTTACGTAAACTTGTGAAACGTGGAGACAATTGGCAGAAAAAGAAAAAAATATTAGTACAATCTGGTGGGTCATTTTTACCACTTTTAATAGGACCTCTGATTTCAGGCGTATTAGGAAGTTTATTTAAAAGGGATTAAAAGATATTTACATTTTCAAAAACAAACACGCGATCCTATTAAAATTCCTATTGTTAATAACGATGATGTAGAAGAAAATAATCAAAAACACTCATACGAGGAAAGAGACACTGAAAAATTATCGAACTATGAAATTATAAATACTTTACCGAAAACATTTCGTAGGAAAGCAGAACTTTTTTTAAATAAACTTAAATTAGATAAAAATTTAACGTGGGATAAAAATGGTTTAGTTAGTATTAATAATAGTATAATACAGGATTCAAATATTATTATGAGACCTAGAAAACGCTCTAACCCTATAGGATGGCGGGAATTTTCAAAAATATTGAAAGCAAATAATATTCCTAATGAATTAATTGGAAACCCTCGACGAAGGAGAGAATTTATGGGAGTATCACCTATATCTTTACGCAGTAATACACAGAAAACAGACGGAGCCACAAGTGCACAACATAATTTAACTCCACTTGAGTGGGAGTCATTTGATTTTCAAAAATGAATCGTACACTGTCAAGAATTTATTTTGATCCATCCCATTCAGCCGGATATTCTGGGATAGCTAATCTTAAAAACGCTGTGAAACAAAAGTACAACACTAAAAATATTATAAATTGGTTAAGCAGTCAAGATTCTTACACCCTTCATAAACCCGTGAGAAGAAAATTTGCTAGAAATAAGTATAAAGTTTATAATATTGATGAACTTCATCAAGCTGATTTAAATGATATGAGAAGTCTCAGTAAATATAATGACGGTTTTAAATATATTTTAACGGTAATTGATGTGTTCAGTAGATTCGCGTGGGCTGTCCCTCTGATTGATAAAAAACCCTCTACTATTATAAATGCCTTTGAGAAAATATTCAACGACAGTGAACGTAAACCTGAGTTTATTATGACAGATAAAGGATCTGAGTTTATCGCAGGTACAGTTCGAAATTTTTTTCGTAAGAATGATATAAAATATTATACGGCGCTAAACCCCGACGTAAAGGCGTGTTTCGTAGAAAGATTAAATAGAACATTAAAAACAAGAATGTATCGTTATTTTACACGTAACAACACATACCGATATATTAACGTACTTTCTCAGCTTTTTACATGCTTATAATAGTACAGTACACTCGTCAATTAAAATTGCGCCAAAAAATGTCAATGATAGAAATATACTGCAAGTATGGCGAAATCAGTATGGAAATTTAAAAAAAATAAAACAATCATTTCCAAAATTTAAAGTAGGCGATAATGTGCGTATATCTCGAGAAAAACATGTATTTGAAAAAGGTTATACGGCTGGATGGTCTGAAGAAATATTTAAAATCACAACTATTGTAAAAAGACAACCTACTGTTTATCGTATAATAGATTTAAATGGAGAAAATATTGAAGGATCCTTTTATGAGCCCGAGTTACAGAAAGTAAATATTGGACCTGATAAAACTTTTCAAATAGATAAAATAATTGAAACAAAGGGTAACGGTGTCAGAAAGAAAGTTCTAGTCAAATGGAAAGGATATAGTTCTGATTTTAACTCTTGGATATACTCGAAAAATGTAAAACATCTCGATAAAAATGTTTCAAAATGATTTTTACATGACGCTGCCTAGCAATAGTTCAATGAGTTATTTTCCTAATAATAAAACAACGTTATATACTACACAGCTAGCGCAAAATGTGAAACTTGACGGTAAGTGGGAGGTAAGCCTAGCTGAAATTCAATATCCATGCACTTTTTACACTGTTTCTAATCATGAAAACAGTATTATTTATCACTTGAAAACGACAGGAAAAGATGGAAAAATTAAAATTCATAAAAGAGAAGTACGTATAATGGCTGGATATTATAGTAATATTGACGATATAATCAGTGCATTAAATCAACAAGTTAAACTTCGTGATCATATTAATATAACAGTTGAAAAAAACATTCAAAGAATAAGAATACATTTTATTAACGATACAAATATGTGTTTCCTAAAACTATCTCCGAAACTTTCACAGTAATTAGGTTTTGAACCAGAAACTGATCTGTTTGCAGAGAGGCTGTCATATTATAAACCATCGAATCTTTATCTTGGTTTACCGCAAGAGTTATTTGTATATTGCGATATTCTTGAACAACAATTTGTTGGCGACGTACTGGCACCTCTTTTGAGAACTGTATATGTTGACATAACAGAATATATGTATGGTAGTACTAAAATGATAACATATTTTTCTCCACTTCATTACATACCCGTGCTTAGACATGATTTTCATAATATCGAACTGGATTTAAGAGATGTCAAAGGACATCCAGTACCATTTCAGTTTGGAACTCTGACAGTTAAGCTACACTTTAGACGCTGTACATAATGGGACTTTGCCCCTACCAAGTCTATTATAATCATCAAGCGGGGAGCGGGATTGGATCTGTAGTTTTTAGAGGAGCCTCTTATCAGCGTGGTCACGGATTGGGTAGTTTTTTTAGTGGATTATTTAGAAGTATTGTACCTATTATTAGAAAAGGGGCCAGTGTTGTAGGTCGAGAAGCACTTAAAACGGGTGTAAATTTCTTAGATTTAAGCGAAAATCGTCCAGTAAAAGAATCGTTTCAGCAAAGAATTGCCGAGGCTGGTGGAAATTTAAAGCGAAAAGCTGAATCTAAAATTGATACATTGATGAGCGGTTCTGGTTATAAAAAGAAGAGAAGAGTTATTAAACACAATCATTCACTAGCGCAAAGTAGACGCGAGAAGACCAAAAAAAAAGAGCTCTAGATATATTTGATAAATAATAATCATAATAAAATACCATGGCATTTCTACATACTCAATCATGTGAATGTGTTAAAACAGAGTTAGATTTATTTTCTTTACCACCTACACAGACTAGTATAGAAAACGGTCAATGGGTTAATTATAGACCATTATCATCTGTTACGAATGATGGACCGATAGAATTTCATGTCGTTGGTAATGGGGACGAATACTTAGATTTATCTCAAACAATGTTACATTTAAAAGCAAGAATAGTCAAATCTGATGATTCATCCTTGACAGCTACAGATGTTACGACAGCTCCATCTAATTTATGGCTTCACAGCCTGTTCAACCAGGTAGATGTCTACCTCAACCAAAAGTTAGTTAGCTCAACAAGCAATACATACGCTTATCGGTCATATATCGAAACATTATTAAACTACGGTCAAGACGCAAAGAAATCTCATCTAACATCATCCTTATGGTATGAAGATACAGCAGGAAAAATGGATAGTTTTAGTGGAAGTAATAACGGGTTTGAGGAACGTAAAAAATATACATCCTTAAGCAAAGAAGTAGATATGATGGGTCATATGCATGTTGATATTTTTAACCAAGAAAAATTTCTTATTAATGGTGTTGAATTGAGAATGCGTCTTGTTCGATCCCGAGACAATTTTAATCTGATATCAGGAGTTAGTGGTATGAAAACTCAAATTACAGAAGCCACGCTGTATGTAAGACGTGTAAAATTAAACCCTAGTGTGTTACTAGCTCATAATAAAGCATTACAGTTAACGACAGCTAAATATCCGATAACAAGAGCCGAAGTAAAAACTGTAACCATAGCGTCAGGGGTTACCGGGAGGTCACTGGATAATATATTCTTAGGTCAAATACCGAAACGGTGTATTATAGGGTTTGTGTCGAATAAAGCTTTTAACGGAAGCTATGAAACAAATCCTTATAATTTTGATAATTTTAAAATTAATTTCTTATCATTATATGTAAATGGACAGCAATTACCCTCAAAACCATTACAGCCAAATTTTTCGGACTGTCGATCTTATATTAAAATGTATAATACATTATATTCGGGAACAGGCATACATTTTTCAAACGACGGCAATTGTATAAATAGATAATCTTTTCCAAATGGCTTTTGTTTAGTGGCTTTTGACTTGACTTCCGATATGTCCGCGAATTCGATGAGTCATTGGAATTTAACACGTCATGGCTCGGTACGTTTGGAAGTTGGATTCGAGGAGTCATTATCAGAGACAGTAAATTGTGTAATTTATGCAGAGTTTGACAATATTATGGAAATAGATAAAGATAGAAATGTTATTATAGATTTTGGTAGTAATTAAATATTTCAAATATATAATGCTTACTTAAAATATTTTACTTAGTACTGTTATAAACCTCAGTCAGTAGGCATGGGTTATATTATCGATATTCAATGTTTAAAGGGAGTTCAAGATGAATTAGTTATAAAAGAACTAGCTATAACATCTCTTGACGGCTGTATTTTTCAACACTTTATTTTCAAACCTCCGCGTCATCAGATGTCTCAAAAGCAACTTTCTCAAAATAATTGGTTGAAAACTTATCATCACGGGTTTGCCTGGGAAGATGGTTTTGTTGAATACGATAATTTAAAATCTATATTGACAAGTATAATCGAATCTGACGAAAAGAATGTATTTGTGAAAGGCGAAGAGAAAAAATTATTAATTGAAAAACTATTAGAACGTAACGATTTGTGCGATCTTACAACTTTAAACTGTCCAAGTCTGAAAAATTTACGAAGACTTAACGACACAGTAACAACTAAATGCTGTATTCCATATTCGCATAATGGTATGATATGTGCAACACAAAATATATTGAATCTACGTGACTGGTACCTTAAATTCTGTCAAGATGAATGCGGTATTTATAGAAACAATCTTGCGTCGTTTTTTCAAGAATGTTTCTTTTGGTGTATACGCTAGTAATCGTTTGCCCTATCATATTAACTATCCATGTGCTATAATTGTAAACACCGATGATGATTCTAAACTAGGAAGTCACTGGACCGCCATTTTTATTGACAGGAAGGGAGATGGGGAATATTTTGACAGCTACGGCAGAGCTCCTATTGTTTATCCACACTTACAATTTTTAAATCGTAACACTAAAACTTGGAGCTATAATAGATTTAATATGCAGGATTATTTCACATCTGTCTGTGGGCATTATTGTTTAATTTATCTTTATTTTAGAATTAACGGTTACTCACTTCAGAATTTTCAAAAACTGTTTAATAAACGAAATCAGTTGAAAAATGATGCGTTTATTAAAAGACTGTTTCATTATTATTTTAGGACAATGTAGTTAGTTTAATTTAATGTAATTTTATATGAATATAAGAGGTCCGTGAAGTTGGCGTATACATTAAAAGATATTGGATAAACGAATAGTTATATTATATTTGCTCATTTTTTGCTAAAAATTGCTAATAGTTTTACATTTTTTGCTTTGCCCGTTTTAAAGTTATTTCCCATTTCACCTATATACGCTAACTTCACGTGGCGTATACATGGGGTAAAATTTCAAATTTGTTAACACTATCTTTTTTTGCTCATTTTTTGCTATTTATTGCCGTATTGATGAAATTTTTTGCTGTTGTCCTTCATTAGTTATAAACAAAAAACCTTTGTATACGCTAACTTCACGTTGCGTATACATAGCGTAAAATTAATTTTTTTTCTGTACTATAATAATTTGCTCATTTTTTGCTATTTATTGCTGTATTGATGAAATTTTTTGCTGGTGTCCTTCGTTTGTTATAAACAAAAATCCATTGTATACGCTAACTTCATATATACACTATACGCAACATAGTGTAAAATTAAAACTTTTTTAACGCTATAATATTTTGCTCATTTTTTGCTATTTATTGCTATATTAATGAAATTTTTTGCTGTTCTCATTTATTTGTTATAAATTAAATTAGCTGTTGTATATGCTTTTTCTCGGTTCTCATATGCATAAATTAAATACACAGATAGTATAAAATTAAAACTATCTTAATGCTATATTTTGCTCATTTGATTTGCTATTGCTATATTCATGAAAAGTTTGGATGTTCTCATTTATTTGTTATAAATTAAAATAGCTAGTGCAAGTAACGGTTTTATACCGCGTTCTCTAAAGATATGTATTCTCATTATTTATTAGTTAAGTACTTATAATTATAATTTTAAATATAATTCTTTATTATTTTATAACATTTTGCTCATTTTTGCTATTCTCATTAATTTGTTATAAAATAAAATATCCATTGTACGCGTTTTCTCCGTACTGTAAGTAGCTATGCAAAATGCACGCAGCCATAGTGTAACATTAATACATTACTAATATTAACGTTAAACATCACTCCTATTGGCGTGAGTTCAAGCATACATAATTTTAGACTAATGTGTGTTTTTACATACATTTACTTTTACAATTGTTGACTTGATCCATGTAATATTTTTAAATGTGTTTTACAATTAATTCTATGTATACAATTTTTGTTATGACTTTCACGTAAGTTTAAAATTTTTGTAAATGTCTGTTATTTCTTTTACTAAATTTTTATTAAATTTCACTGTAGTCCCTGAAGATGACCCATGTGGGGTAGAAACCGGTTGGAGATGAAATAAAGCCTTCAAATCTTGTGACTGACTTCCAGTAATTGATTTTTCCTTCCTTATCTCAACATCCAGTCAAGAAGTTTTCATTATATAATATCTCTAAAATTATGAAACTATGAACAAATTAAGTATTTTTTTTACAATTTTTATTAACTACCTACTTAAAAACCAAAGCAACGATTTTCTTTATATTTTCATATCTTATATAGATGTATCTTGCCTGTTTGCACAAAAATATGAATTCATAAGACCACTATACTTTCAAGTTATAGGTAAAATACTTTAATTTTTGAAATCTAAATTACGATGAAAAATTATATTTTACCTATATTAACTTGAAAGTATAGTGGTCTTATGAATTCATATTTTTTATGCAAACAGACAAGATACGTCTACATGAGATATGAAAATATAAAGAAAATCGTTGCTTTGGTTTTAAGTAATTAATAAAAGTTGTAAAAAAAATATTTAATTTGTTCATAGTTTCATAATTTTAGAGATATTGTTAAAAGTTATATCTTCTATATAAAGCTAATATTATCATTTTTACTTCCTCGACCTATGTAATAGAGGGAAGTATTATAATCGTGATTTTTTGACAGTTCGAGATTTTGGTGAATCTTCACGTTTTAGACCCTACTGAACCCAAAAAACATAATTTTAAAAAAAGTCGGTCTGTCGGTCTGTCTGGATGTTGCATAACTTAAAAACGCGTTGGAATTTTGGACTGAAATTTTATATTTAAGATCTTGAGCCAAAATCTGACTTCAAGTTCGATAATGAGCTTTATTCAACCAGTAGTACCAACTTTATAAACATAACTTTTTTTTATTTTTATCAAAATACTATCGTGTGTATTATCAAATTAAATCTCTCGGGAAAAGAATTCTTGTAGAAAAACAAAAATAACATTAAACGATCGTCAATTGTTTCTTATTATAAATTATTCAAATTATATCGAGCTTTGTGTCAATTTAAAGAGCTTAGGGACATAAGTTTAGTAAAAATGTAAAAAATTACATTTATGCGATTGTCAATTGTTTCTAAAAAATTATTCAAATTTTTTTATGCAACCAGTGGTAGGTACCAACTTTATAAACATAACTTATTTTATTTTTATTAAAATACTATCGTATGTGGTATCAAATTAAAGCTCTAGGGAAAATAATTCTAGTAGAAAGATAAAAATAACATTTAACCGATCGTCAATTTTTTTAAATACATTATTCAAATTATACTTAAATAGTTTGGGAAAAAATATACATTTATTTAAATTTTGCTGAATAAAGCATAAAATTAAAGGCGTTACGAAATAAGTTATTAAAACTTATATAGTCGGGGAAGTACTGTGGTGGAAACAGCAGATTTTTATAATACTAATACTAAAATCCAATTTCGTACATAATTTACAGGTTTAAAATAGCTAAAGTATATCTGCTCCAATGTACGCTTGAACTCCCACCACTAGGAGTGATGTTTAACGTTAAGCTCCTTTTTACTTCCCCGACCTATGTAATAGAGGGAAGTATTGTAGGTAATCGTGATTTTTTGACAGTTCGAGATTTTGGTGAATCTTCACGTTTTAGACCCTGCTGAAGCCAAAAAACATAATTTTAAAAAAAGTCGGTTTGTTAGTCTGTCGGTCTGTCTGGATGTTGCATAACATAAAAACGCGCTGGAATTTTGGACTGAAATTTTATATTTAAGATCTTGAGCCAAAATCTGACTTCAAGTTCGTTAATGAGCTTTATTCAACCAGTGGTACCAACTTTATAAACAATTTGTTTTTAATCAAAATACTATCGTGTGTGGTATCAAATTAAAGGTCTTGGGAAAATAATTCTAGTAGAAAAACAAAAATAACATTTAAATGATCGTCAATTGTTTTTTACTTCCTTGTACGAAGTATAAAGGAAGTATTGTAATGGCGAAAAATTTCGGTTCTCAGATTTTGACGGAAATATCCGTTTTGACCTTTTCTGAATCCATTATGACTAGTTTCGTCGTAACGTCTGTACGTATGTATGTATGTCACATAACTCAAATACGGTTAGACGTTGAAAGTTGAAATTTTGTATTTAGGACTGTTATAGCATCTAGTTGTGCACTTCCTATTTTTGGTTTCAATCTACAAACCGGAAGTAGTACTTTTTTCAAATATTTCGATAAATATTTAATTTAAGACAATTTTTTTATTTTAAATGAAAGATTATGTGATTATTACCTACAATCGGTATTTTATAAATATTTTTGTACCCATCTGGTATCATTTAAGAATAATTAAAGTATATATTTATAATTTAGTATTTCGGTATCTTGTAGTCCATGATCGATTAACATTTGTTACTACGTTAAATTTTAAATGATTATGACATGACAGTGACAATAGTAAAATATGCTATTCTTCTGCAGTTTAAATAAAATGACTAAAATATATTCGTGAGTATAGTAGCAGTAGTAGTAGTACTTATATATTAATATATTTGTATAATAAGTTAAAAGAATAAAGTAGGTATGGCGGGAGGTCTTGTGGCCACGTCAGATTTTTTATATTATTCTACATTTTAGTTATTAAGAAAAGTGTGAACAGTTTAATAGGCGTACAAGGAAGTCATGTGGTGTCCACGTCAGATTTTTAAATAAATTATCCAAATTTTTGTAAAAAAAGGAGGCCATTTGGGGATTGTTTATGATCACCATAGCAATTGTACCGAAAAGTAATCTATTCTTCCTAATACAAAAAAATCTGACGTGGGCACCACATGACTTCCTTGTACGCCTTGTGTGTTCATACTTTTCTTAATAACTAAAATGTAGAATAATATAAAAAATTCTTTTAACTTATTATACTAGTATACTCACAAATATATTTTAGTCATTTTATTTAAACTGCAGAAGAACATATAAAGCTTATTTTACTATTGTCACTGTCATGTCATAATCATTTAAATTTTACGTAGTAACAAATGTTAAACGATCATGGAGTACAAGATACCGAAATACTAAATTGTAAGTATATACTTTAATTATTCTTAAATGATAGAAGATACAGAAAAATTTATAAAATACCGATTGTAGATAATAATCACATAATCTTTCATTTAAAATAAAAAAAAATTGTCTAAAATTAATTATTTATCAAAATATTTTTAAAAAGTACTACTTCCGGTTTATAGATTGAAACCAAAAATAGGAGGTGCACAACTAGATGCTATAACAGTCCTAAATACAAAATTTCAGCTTTCTACGTCTAACCGTATTTGAGTTATGCGACATACATACGTCCGTACATACGTACATACGTACGTATAGACGTCACGACGAAACTAGTCATAATGGATTCAGAAAAGGTCAAAACGGATATTTCCATCAAAATCTGAAAACCGAAATTTTTCGGGATTACAATACTTCCTTATTACTCCGTACAAGGAAGTAAAAACATTGTTGTTGTCATGGTTATACATTTTAATTTTAATTGTTGCGTAATATGAGTATATGTCAATTTAAATGAAATTATAAAATTACATCTATTTAAGCGACTAGCGAAAAAATATTATGTTTCATTCATACAAAAAATGCTATTTTGGGACTCGTAAGATCGCCGAACTCCGCTGCGCGTCGCTCGGCAACCGTCTTACTCGTCCCAAAACCATGCATTTTTTGTATTAATGAAACAAATAACTATTTTTGGCTTCAGTAGGATCTAAATCGTGAAGATTCCCCAAAATCTCGAACTGTCAAAAAATCACGATTACAATACTTCCTTCTATTACATAGATCGGGGAAGTAAAAATGAGCTTAATAGTATTAGTAATGTATTAATTTTACACTATGGCTGCGTGCATTTTGCATAGCTACTTACAGTACGGAGAAAACGCGTACAATGGATATTTTATTTTATAACAAATTAATGAGAATAGCAAAAATGAGCAAAATGTTATAAAATAATAAAGAATTATATTTAAAATTATAATTATAGGTACTTGTTGAGAATGCGATCTCAAGCACTGAACGCATCCCTGAGGCCATGCACCAAGTGTGACATCTGAACGCACAGTCAGTCGCCAACGTTGATGTACCGCGCTCGTCCGATTTTCTTTGTATCAACGTATTAACATGCTATTATATTTTGTAGTCATTTTCTCGTCAGTAAATAAACATTGTGTATTCCTAAAACTGTGTTCCTCGTCATAATCACCCGATTATTAACAGGATATGGGCCCAGAGTGCTAAAGTGCGCGATGAAAAAGTGAAGCACGTGTAGTGAAAAACTTTTAAGGTTACACAAAGTGCCGGTTTAGCAAACTTATTTTGGTTGTACGTATTAAAAATGAGTGCGGGTGGTGGTGTTCGCTTTGATCAGCTCAAGAAAGACAATTACGATACTTGGAAGATCCAGATGCGCGCAATTTTGATAAAAAAACAACGCGTGGGGATACGTAAGTGGCGTGAATGTCAAGCCAGAAGCGGCTGTACAGACAGCGGCGACGATTGAAGCTGAAGCTAAGTGGATTGAAGAAGATTTAAAAGCTCAATCGGACATCATCTTCGCGATACACCCATCATAAGTCAAACAAGTGAACGGATGTAATACTTCACGAGCTATTTGGCTCAAGTTGGAGGGTATTTACCAATCTAAAGGTCCGGTGCGTAAAGCAGCCTTGCTGATTTCATTCAAGATGCAAGATGGAACCGACGCACGTGAAAATACTCGAGTTTATTGAGATTGTCGACAAACTGTCCGAGATGGACATCGAAATAAATAGGGATTTGTTAACAATAATGCTTTTACGTAGTCTTCCGGATAGTTTCGAAAATTTTCGGTGCGCGATCGCGTCGCGCGATGAACTTCCAACCCCCGAAACTTTGCGCATAAAAATACTCGAAGAATACGAATCCCGAAGAGACGGCAGTCGCACGACGTCGCGTCAAAGTGCGATGGTGGCCGGAAGATTCGCGGGTAAAAAGTGTAAAAGCGAGAAGAACAAAGACAATCAAACTAAAGAATTTAAATTCAGGTGTTTCAAGTGTCACAAATTCGGACATAGAGCGAAAGACTGCAATTCAAAGAAAGGTACGGAACAGACAGCGGGTAGTGCGGAAAGTGTGGGGCTGTGCGCATCAGATGAAAAAGTTTTTCGGGTTGATGAAAAATCGGGCCGTAACGAGTGGTGCGTTGACAGCGGATGTACATCACACATGTCCAACAACGTTAACGATTTCGCGAAAATTGATTCAAAAGGGCGCGAAAAACTGAACTTGGCAAACAGTGCGTGCACGGAAATCAAGGCGAAAGGTGTTATTACAATCGCAACAAGCGTAGAAGGCCGCGAAAAAACTGTACATTTAAAAGACGCTCTATACGTCCCAGATCTTCGCGCGAACCTCGTGTCAGTGGGAAAAATCACCGACAAGGGACACACCGTGGTGTTCACCCAACACAAAGCCGAAGTAATAGACGTCGAAGGAAATGTGTTACTCGTCGCAGAGAGGGAAAACGGTCTGTACTACGTCAAGAGCAAGAAGGCAGAGGAATGCCGAAACACGGTTACTGAGTCTGTAACTGCGACGCCGAAATCGAACTCGCTTGAAGACTGGCACATGCGGCTTGGCCATTTGAACACACAGTCCCTGCGCAAGGCCATCAAGACAAAATCGGTAAGTGGCATTCATGTTAATAACGTTAACGAAGATTTCCTGTGCCAGATATGTCTTGAGGGGAAGATGACACGCTTACCGTTCCCAAAGAGATCAGACAGAGCGACAAGTCTGGGGGACCTGATTCATTCGGACGTCTGTGGTCCCATGAGAGTCGCCTCCAAGGGAAAGAAGCATTACCTAATCACGTTCATCGATGATGCTACGGGATGGTGCGAAGTGAGATTCGCTGCTCACAAGAATGAAGTTCTCGAATGCTTCGAGGAATTCCGAATTCTCGCCGAGACACAGCACGGGAAGAAGATCAAATGTATTCAGACAGACAACGGCGGTGAGTACGTAAACCACCGGTTTGATGATCTACTCCGCAAGAACGGCATAATACGGCGCTTAACAGTACCCTATAACCCAGAGCAGAACGGCGTAGCCGAGAGGCGCAACAGAACCCTGATGGAAACAGCACGGTGTCTTTTAATTCAGTCAGGGCTCCCGCCGTCGTTCTGGGCAGAGGCCGTAAACACGGCGAATTACATTCGCAACCGCTGTCCGACGAGCAAGCTAGACGGAAAGACCCCGTACGAGGCATGGCGGGGAAGGGTGCCGAATTTAAGCTACTTAAAACGATTCGGCTGTAAAGTACGCGTCCTGGAGAGAACTCCAAACAGAAGCAAGCTAGAACCACGATCAATAGAGGGTAATAGAGGGAGTCAAATGGTTACAGGGTATGGATTCCAAGTAAATCAAAAGTGGAAGTGTCACGTGACATAAGATTTCTGGAAGAAGTTACTACCACCCCAAGCAGCGATTTCGTTGATTTTCATCAGGAAGATCGTCGCCTTCAACAGCAAAACGACCAGCATGCAGCAGAGCATGCGGAGAAGCCTTTCAGTGAAATTCAACTGACACGAGGCCAGCAGGACGACAGCGCGAGAGAAGAAAGCACAGACCAGCGAGAGGGCGCTGAAAATTCGACAAACGAAGCGAACAACCCAGCCGTAATTGAAGAAGTTCCACCCGAGATGGGCGGGACAGCAAATCAACCTCCACCAGTCAATTCTGACGAAGCAGCTGGGTCACATGAAATTCTACCGACCGAATCAACAGTAGAAGTAAGAAGAGGCCGAGGAAGACCCCGGAAGCGACAAGGGGCTCGTAGATGCGCCGCGTGTGACAGCACGCTTTACTCACTGAGGTTCCCATCGATCAGGCGCTGTCGAGCTTGGAGATGGACGAGTGGATGCAAGCCATGGCGAACGAGGTGAAATCCATACTGCGAAACGACACATGGGAAATCGTGAAGCGACCTGACGGACACAGCACTGTCGGAAGTCGTTTCGTTCTTCGAAACAAATACGGTGCGAACGGAACACTGGAGAAGAAGAAAGCCAGAGTCTCATGCTGTACGAAAAAGGATGCACGTCAGACAGTATGACGTAACGACCGCGTACCTAAACGGCACATTAGAAGAAGAAGTCTTCATGGAAGTGCCCGACACGATGGAAGAGGTACTGCAGCACATCATCCGAAAGGAACAGCACGATCGTCGCGTGGTTACTGAGGCGAAGGCCATGCTGAAGAAGCTGAAGACCAACAACGTAGTGTGTAGAATGAAAAAGGTTCTATACGGTCTCAAGCAAGCCGGCCGTGTCTGGCACACTCGTCTGAACGAAGAGTTGCGTAAACTAGGCGCAGTTCCATCGACAGGAGATCCGTGTTTGTATCTAAAGGGTCAAGACGATGACCTAATGATGATCATCGTGTACGTAGACGACATCCTGCTTATGTCCCGCAATCTAAAAGAGGTTTCGCGCTTCGGAGCAGAACTGAGGAGAAGTTTCGACTTGAAAGACCTCGGTGAAGTAACACGCTGCCTCGGAATGGATTTCGAGCGAGACGAAAGTGGAATCAAGATAAGTCAAGAAACATACATTCACGACCTCCTACGACGTTTCAAGATGGAAGAATGCAAGCCAGTATCGACACCCCTTGATGTCGGCACGAAGCTGACAAAAACCGACCCGTGGTCTGTTTCTGATGGTCCAAAGCCGCCCTACCGCGAGCTAGTTGGAGGACTGCTTTATCTCGCCGTCGCGACACGTCCTGATGTGGCGCACGCTGCGAGCGCTCTAAGCCAATTCAATGACTGCTTTGGCAACGTTCACTGGACAGCTGCGAAGCGAGTATTGCGCTACCTAAAGGGAACAGCCGACCTGGGGATATCATACCGATACGACGAAGACACTCTCGAAGGTTTCGTGGACGCCGACTGGGCCGGTTCCATCCACGACCGGAGATCATTCACGGGGTACGCCTTCACCATGAACGGCGGCTGTATATCGTGGGATTCCCGGAAGCAGAAGACCGTGGCCTTGTCCTCGACAGAGGCCGAGTACATGGCCCTAAGCGAGGCTGCGAAGGAGGCCATTCACCTTCAGCGCATCCTGGCGGAACTCGGCAATAACGTGAGTACAATGAAACTATTTAATGACAATGTTGGTGCTCAGAAGCTGGCGTCAAATCCCGTCTTCCATGCGCGGACCAAACACATAGACATCCGACACCATTTTGTCCGAGATGTCGTCAACTCCAAGGTGCTAACGTTAGAGCACATCGCGTCAGAAGAGATGCCCGCCGACGTGCTGACCAAGGCTTTGACGAAGTCCAAACACGAGAAGTGCGTCGAACTTCTGGGGCTGTCAAGGCAACGACACGCTTGAGCTTCAGCGCTTTTCATCGAGGGGAAGTGTTGAGAATGCGATCTCAAGCACTGAACGCATCCCTGAGGCCATGCACCAAGTGTGACATCTGAACGCACAGTCAGTCGCCAACGTTGATGTACCGCGCTCGTCCGATTTTCTTTGTATCAACGTATTAACATGCTATTATATTTTGTAGTCATTTTCTCGTCAGTAAATTAACATTGTGTATTCCTAAAACTGTGTTGCTCGTCATAATCACCCGATTATTAACAGTACTTAACTAATAAATAATGAGAATACATATCTTTAATTTATAACAAATAAATGAGAACATCCAAACTTTTCATGAATATAGCAATAGCAAATCAAATGAGCAAAATATAGCATTAAGATAGTTTTAATTTTATACTATCTGTGTATTTTTAATTTATGCATAAGAGAACCGAGAAAAAGCATATACAACAGCTAATTTAATTTATAACAAATAAATGAGAACAGCAAAAAATGTCATTAATATAGCAATAAATAGCAAAAAATGAGCAAAATATTATAGCGTTAAAAAAGTTTTAATTTTACACTATGTATACGCAACGTGAAGTTAGCGTATACAATGGATTTTTGTTTATAACAAACGAAGGACACCAGCAAAAAATTTCATCAATACAAAATAAATAGCAAAAAATGAGCAAATTATTATACGCTTGACCCGTTCCTCTCAGCGCGACGCGAACGCCGCTCTAGCGGCCGCGCTCGGCAAAAGTTGGCTGAGAAAATTCAAAAAGTAAATTGACGTTTACGCACAAAGATTAATTTTATTATAAAACGCAGGTATCATAACTTGATATAATGACTTCTTACATTGTAACTTGCGGTTTTCAACCAGTTAAAATTGATATATTTAGAAATAAAACTTTAAATAAAGGAAAAAAACTGGTTGACAGTTATCATGTCAGCGATGTAAAAGAAATTCAAAATTCATATTTTAGAAGAATTTCTGGCACTGTTTTGCGAGAAACACCTGGTGCGAATAGTAATAAGAAAAACACAAATGTTTATAAGCCATTAATTGAGGTAGCAGTGGCGTGCAGTCCATATGTGCAAGGTGTGCAGTGCACACCTACAAATATTTTCCAAATTTAATGAATAAAATTATGAATAGAATATAGAATGATTATTTTGAATTATTTGTAAACTATTATGTTTTATTTGAATTTTAAATTTAAAACAAAGTTATTACGCAACCAGGAATACATGCGCGCAAGGCGCGCATTTATAGTGTTTGTATGGACGTGGAGCGCTCGTCGGTTGTGCACCGATGAGTCAGCGTCCTTTTACCCGTGCAGCATAGCTACAGCGGCAGAAGCGGGCGGAGTTAACAGAAAGAGATAAAATACAAGTAAAACCGTAAGCTCTTTCTCTCTCTTGCGCGTGCACTGAGAATTCTGCACTAGGCAGGAGAAATAAAGTTGTTCTACGCTGTGATTAACAGAAATAGTGCATTAAATAATATTATTACATTCAAATTAATTAATTTAAAGAAGGAATATTAGGTATACATTTTTTTACTATTCTCAAATTTGTATTTATTCTTAAAATCTCTAATTTCTAGAATGGCCACTGCAACTAATTCAGTTATCAGTGAGTTGTTGCAAAATCCATTTTCAAGACGCAATGCAGAATCAAAAAATGAAATTATTAAATTGGCAAGACCAACACCAGATCTACTTATAAGTCAAAACGTAAAAAATAAAGGTCAACAATGTGTGCGACATTTTCAAAGAAACATTTACGAAAAATTTAAATGGATTGCGGGTTGTAATAAAATTAATAAATTATATTGTTGGCCATGCTTACTTTTTGTCGTAAATGAAAAAGAGAAAAATGTCTGGGTTATGCATGGTTACAATGATTTAAATCATCTTCATGATGCTGCAGGAAGACATGAAAAAACCCAAACACATATCAATGCGGTAATTTTATTCAAAACTTTCGGCACTGTCAGAATTGATTTATTATTAGATCGACAAAAATCTGAATCTATTATAAAACACAATGAAAAAGTTAGCAACAATAGAAACATTTTAAAACGATTAATAGATGCAATATGTTATTTGGCGAAACAAGAATCTGCTTTTCGGGGACATAATGAAAGTACGGATTCAAGTAACCGTGGAAATTATGTTGAATTGTTGAATTTAATAAGCAAATATGATGAAATTTTATCATACCATATTCGAACTTCTACTGTTTTTTCTGGAATGTCCAACAGAATACAAAATGATTTGATTAATTCTATAAAAAATAATATATTAGCAGAAATAAAAAACGAAATTAAAGATACACCATTTATTGCTATAATGCTAGACGAAACATCAGATATATCCCATAAATCACAGTTATCTGTTGTATTTCGATATGTCTGTTCGACAGGAAAACCTGTAGAAAGGTTTTTGTTTTTTAAGGATGTCAGTGCCGACCGTTCCGCAAATGCATTATCCACCTTTGTAAAGGACACAATTTCAAGTTGGGGATGCGAAAATAAACTAATAGCTCAAACATATGACGGGGCAGCAGTTATGGCGGGGGAATTAAACGGTACCCAGAAAAAAGTAAGGGATATTTTTCCCGAAGCTATATTTGTACATTGTTGCGCACATGTACTCAATTTAGTTCTTTCGCAATCTGTGGTATTTATTAAAGAATGCAAAATCTTTTTTGCAACAATATCAGGAATAGCTTCATTTTTCTCTGTTTCGACAAAAAGAAACCATGCATTGAGTGAAAATGTAAAACGAAAATTCCCAAAATTAGCTACTACAAGATGGAACTACTCATCTCGCTTAGTAAACACTATTAAAAATGAACGACAAGCATTATGTAATTTGTTTGAGAGCATAATAGATAATCCTGAAAGCTGGGACAATGAAACCATAAGTATGGCTAAAGGATTCAGCAATTTTTTTGAAGAATTTAATAGTCAGTTTCTGTTAACAATATTTTCTGAAGTTTTCAGTTACACTGATGTGTTGTTTGACATACTACAGAAAACCAGCTGTGACATAACGTATTCTTTACAAAAAGTAAATGAAGTAAAAATAGTTATTAAAGAAATGAGAAATTCTGAAAATTTTGATAAAGTGTATGATGATACAATTTCAATTGTAGGACCACCACAATTAAAAAAACGACGACTGAATGTACAGGATACAAAATTGCACTTTAAACAAATATATAATGAAATATTAGACACACTTTATAATCAAATAGAAACGAGATTTGAAAAATTAAATTCCCTTAAATTTTTTGAACTTTTAAATTCTAAATTTTTTGATAAATATAAGAAATATTTTCCAGACGAATGTATGAATTCTTTAAAAGAAACTTACAAAAAACATTTTGATTTTGTCAGGCTTACTAACGAACTGTGTGTTCTTTATCGCTCTGAATCTTTCCGTAATATGAACATTACAGAAATTATTCTACATATACTCAATAATGACTTGCTTGATGCTTTACATGAAGTTAATAAATTGGCTACTTTAATATTAACGATTCCTTTCTCTACCGCATCTTTTGAGAGAACATTTTCTGCGTTAAAACGCATAAAAAATTACACACGAAATACAATGGGACAAGAAAGATTATCAAATTTATCTTTAATCACCATTGAAAAAGAATTGTTAAATTATCTGCAGTCAAAACCAGATTTTTATGACAATGTGATCAACGATTTTGTTAAGAATGGTGAAAGAAGAATAGATTTAGTATACAAATAAGTTAAATTTATATGTTTTTTTCTTTAATAAAAATTTATTTACTTTTTAATTTGATTTGATTTTATCAAAGGCCCCTCCCCCCACTCCTATTTAAAAAGTCAGCACAATGCACACCCATCATAGAAACTCACCGCACGCCACTGTGAGGTAGGTACTTATAAGAGTAATAATTCTCAAATAAATAGTTGGAAACTGCATCATCTTGACACTTTTTTCGAATTGAAACAAAATTTAATAATTAAAAATTATTTATTTCTTAGTTAAATTCAAATAGAGAAGTAATTGATACTAACTGCAACTGCAAAGATGGAAAGGGATACTGTAAACATGCTGCAGCTATTTGTCTATGTTAATTTGGAGAATACATGTTCTAAGACTGACCAGCCTATGATTTGGAATCGACTTCCACAAGTACAGTTAGATAAATACCACAAAGGATCTACAATCGAAGTTTTAATAGATCCGAAAGTATAATTTAACACATATAGCTTATTACTTTACAAAATACAATAACTACAATAAAATGTAAGAATGTATTTGTAGAATTAAGTGAAATTTGTTTATACCTGCGATCCCTGCCTTCGAACACGAAGTATCCAAATTTTCTTTCGCTCCGTTACATAGTTGGAAATGAATAAAACTTAATTTCGGGATTGTCACGCTGGTTATTAGGACAACCAGGAACACAACACACCTTCCCAACGCATTTCCCCCACTGTCTTTCATTCATATTCGCTAAATTGGAGATATAAAGTACAGAAAACTATTATTTCTTACTATATAGTCCAGTCATTTAAGCAAAAAAATGGGCTCAACCTCGGAATGAGAGATAATAAGCTGGAAACTCGTATACACCTTCATTTTGGCGTTCTAAAAGTTGTCTCAAAAGTCTCATAAAATCTCGTGTCTGCGTCGTAAGTTATTCGAGGTCAAAGGTCACAAAACTCGGTTTTTCGAGATTATCTAGGTTTCTATATATCCAATGATATTAACCTATTATAAAAATTGTAGAGAATAAAATTTCCTACAACTTTGGTATTAAAAAAAAATTTCTCCGATCAATAGTTCAAAAGTTACGGCCGAAAGAAAAAGGAACGCTTTTGAAAAATTTAATTATGGCATTACTTTATGTCATAATATACAAAAACGACTGTAACTTATCAACACATTAAAATATTGACTTCCGGTCTGAAGCATTCAATTCTTAAGACTATTTTCAATCTACAATACAATTTTTAAAATTTTGGAGGTCCTAGTTTAGCCAAAATTGAAACAAAAAAAATAATTATTTTTTTGTATTTTCTTAAATTATTGTGTTTAATCAGCTCTAATTAATGAATGAATCAAGATATCAACTTTCGGCTTTCAGCATTGAATTCCCGACACTTTTTGCTATAAGGTACATTATTTCAAAAATGGTTAAAAAAACTTTGGTAACCTAAAATTTTAAGTTTTTCTCCGAGAGAATATAGTGAAATTTTAGTTTTGTTATAAATTACTTTAAATTTTAGGTCATCACATACCTTTAAAAGATTTTAAAAATATTGTTTCTTATAGAAAAACGTCCCAGAAATCCAATGCTGGAATCCGGAAGTCGATATCTTAATTAGTTCAGAAATTAGAGCTGATTAATTACAATAATTTATAACACAACTAAAATTTCACTATATTCTCTCGGAGAAAAACTTAAAATTTCAGGTCAACAAAGTTCTTTAAACCATTTTTGAAATAATGTACCTTATGGCAAAAAGTCTCAGGAATTCAATGGTGAAAACCGAAAGTTGATATCTCGATTCATTCAGAAATTAAAGCTGATTAAACACAATAATTTAAGAAAATACAAAAAAATAATTATTTTTTTTGTTTCAATTTTGGCTAAACTAGGACCTTCAAAATTTTAAAAATTGTATTGTAGATTTAAAATAGTCTTAAGAATTGAATGCTTCAGACCGGAAGTCAATATTTTAATGTGTTGAAAAGTTACAGTCGTTTTTGTATATTATGAAATAAAGTAATGCCATAATTAAATTTTTTTAAAGCGTTCCTTTTTCTTTCGGCCGTAACTTTTGAACTATTGTACGGAAATTATTTTTTTTCATACCAAAGTTGTAGGAAATTTTATTCTCTACAATTTTTATAATAGGTTAACATCATTGGAGCTATAGAAACCTAGATAATCTCGAAAAACCGAGTTTTGTGACCTTTGACCTCGAATAACTTACGACGCAGACACGAGATTTTATGAGACTTTTGAGACAACTTTTAGAACGCCAAAATGAAGGTGTATACGAGTTTCAAGCTTATTATCTCTCATTCCGAGGTGAAACTCTAATTTGACTGGACTAATAGTCCATATACTGCAATTGACAACTCTCAGCACATAACTTACGAATTTTACCACGAGGTGTCACGTCAGGCGCTACGGGTCTACAGAGACTCGATAATGAACAGTGTGGCCATGTGTGGTCACAGTTTTCATTGGTCGTAGTTGTCACGTGGTAAATTCCGCCATTAATCCTCCAAAAACTGCACGATAAACGTTGTGTTGTTCAAACTTTGATGTTATTTACCAGTTTGTTTATATTATGTATCAACGGAATAGGATTATAATGCTTTTAATATGACCTATCACATTAATCAGACAAATCAAATATTACTTGTCAAACTGATTTTGGAGGATTAATGGCGGCCGTGATCTGTCATCTGACATTACTTGGCGTAATATATTTATTTATATTATGTATCAACGAAATAGGTTTATAATGATTTTAATATCACATTAATGAGACAAATAAAATTAATAAATATATAGGTAAATTGTTTTAAATTAAAATAGAATCAAATATTACTTGTCAAACTGATTTTGGAGGATTAATGGCGGCCGTTATGTTCATGGCCACACTGTCTATTATCGAGTCTCTGTATACGGGTCAAGCGTATAGTATAGAAACAAAAATTAATTTTACGCTATGTATACGCAACGTGAAGTTAGCGTATACAAAGGTTTTTTGTTTATAACTAATGAAGGACAACATCAAAAAATGTCATCAATACGGCAATAAATAGCAAAAAATTGCAAAAAAAGATAGTGTTAACAAATTTGAAATTTTACCCCATGTATACGCCACGTGAAGTTAGCGTATATAGGTGAAATGGGAAATAACTTTAAAACGGGCAGAGCAAAAAATGTAAAACTATTAGCAATTTTTAGCAAAAAATGAGCAAATTTAATATAACTATTCATTTATCCAATATCTTTTAATGTATACGCCAACTTCACTGACCTCTGGAGTACCTAGAAGTAATGGGCAAGTAGAGCGAATAAATCAAATAATTATACCAGCTCTAACTAAGTTGCTCATTGATAAAGCAGAAAACTGGTACAAGTATTTAAACAAGCTTCAAGTAAGCTTAAATAATTCCTTTCAACGTAGTATTAATAAAACTCCGTTTGAGATTTTAATAGGAGTGAAAATGAGAACAAAACAAGTAGTAAAGCTTAAAGAAATAATAGATGAAGAATGTCTTAAGCTATTCGAAGAAGAACGAAACGAAAACAGACAAGAAGCGAAAAGGTGCATAATAAAAGTCCAAGAAGAAAGTAAGAAAACTTTTAATAAAAAAAGAAAACTTGCAATCAAATATAAAATTGGTGATTGGGTTGCCATCAAGCGAACTCAATTTGCTACAAACGCAAAAATTAAATCAAAGTTCCTCGGGCCATATGAAGTTGTAAAAGTATCCGGTCTCGACCGGTACGTCGTCCACAAGGTTGGCAACGCAGAAGGACCGAAGAAGACTACCAGTTGTGCTGACCAGATGAAACCTTGGTGTCCTTACGAAGACATCGTTGAAGAAACGTCCGAGGCGGAAGACGTGAGTAAAACGTGTGTGTACTTAAAGACGGTAAATGAAAAATACTTACTATTATACTAATTATTCAATTTATACAATCTTATCTGTGTAATTAATCATACAAATTATACTTTGTTTAAATCTTAACTCAAAGTGTTTTATTTTAACAAAGAATAACCCTACATACAGTTTCTATACATTATTGATAGTAATTGAGTGTCGTAATTGGTTATAAGTTTTAATGGATACCCCAGCACACATTGTAGAAGCCGCTACAAAAGTTATTAATAATTTATTGCCCCAAAAATCTACTAACAGATATTGGAAAGAGTATGAACTTTTTATAAAGTGGTGCAAAAACAGTACCGTAAGCATAATGAATACGTCTTGCTTGGGTATTTGGAATATAAGTCAAAAAATTTAAAATCATCTACGCTATGGTCAATATATTCAATGTTAAGTCAACTCTTAATATTAAACATATCAACATAGCAACTTACACAAAATTAATCGCGTTTTTGAAAATGAAAGATGGCTATATACCTAAAAAATCAAAAACATTAGAAATAGAAGACATAGACAGATTTATTAATGAAGCTCCGGTTGAGACTTATCTCAGGATAAAAGTAAGGCTTTTCAAATGATTACTTTATTTTGTCTTTATAAGGATTGTCTTCTAGGTAGCTTTAATAATAGGCATGTGTGCATCCTGTCGCAGGTATGAGTTGACACAAGATGTGCAAGATCGTGGTGATGTAGTAATTATTTCGATTCCTGACACCAAATCTAAAAAGCCTCGTACTTCTTGCGTAACGGAACCTGTATGGATAAATATTATTAGGAAGTACATATCTTTAAGACCACAAAGGATCGAACTTACGCGATTTTTTTATTTTATTCCCAAAACAAGTGTACCCGTCAACCTGTGTGAATTCATACTTTTGGTAGTATGCCGTCTAAAATTGCTATGTATCTAAATTTAGAAAATCCTGCACAATATACAGGACATTGTTTTCGAAGAAGTAGTGCTACTGTTTTAGCAGGTCATGGTGCAGATATAACTACTCTTAAACGTCATGTTGGTTGGAAGAGTACGACAGTTGCTGAAGGTTATATAGAAGATTCCTTAAAAGCTAACATATCAATAGCAAATCAATTAGTTGGCGATAAGAGACCATTTCAATTATCAAGTGTTGCTGAAATGACAGATTCTCATCTTCCCTCGACGTCTGCAGATGTAGACATGAGTTCTCAAACACAAACTCAAATCAATCAAGTACAACTGAAATTATACGATGCATAAATCCCCTCTACTATTAACATAACAAATTGTTAAAACTTTACCTTAAATTTTAAATAACCATCTGTACTTAGTAAATTTCTATTTAATTTGTTAGTTATAAGTATATTAAAATGATATTATAATTATTATTAATGTAAGATGATAGTCTGTGAGCTAGATTTTTCACAATAAAATACAAGATTCAGTGTTTCGTAAAGCTTATTTTGTAAAAACTGGTAAAAACGCTTGATAGCTCAGCTTGAACTGATGAAATGACCAGCAGATCAGCTGACGCACTTATTTCCTCTTTTTATTCTTCTTCTTTCAGACATAATGCGCGCAAAATTGAAATTAAATTTTAGTTGTCGATTACATTTTTCTGTATTTTATTATACATAATCTAAAAAATTGTGCACTGAATACTTGCACTTCAGCTGCCAATATGGCTAAAGTGTAGAATAGGTGTTTAAAAGGAATTTCGTTTTTTTTGTCAATCGGTTCATTCCTATTCTCTGTCCTAGAATAAAGCAAAATTTTGCCGCGGAAGCAAGGATTAGGGCCGATTTTGTTAGTTTTTTGGGTAAAATTTTTGACAACTGTCAACACTGGTTATGCTGAAAAATTAACAAATTAAACATATGATTTAACGTTTTTATACATTTATGTAATAGAGATATCAATAAATAAATATATTTTTCACAGATATAAGGCTTTTTATTACTTGCTTTTCTTATTTTTCGAAATTATTTGACATAAATACAATATTACATTTGTTTTAGATTAATATAAATTTCAATAGTGTTTGCCATGTTAAAAACATGGATACAAAAAAAATGCGAGTTTGTGGAGCTCTAGTACGGTTTTGTTAGCTTTGTTAGTGAAGCAAATACCAAAACCGAGTTTTTTTTTTCAAACTGCTACAACTTTTTACAATTTTAATCAGATCTGCATGAAACCTTTTCCACCTGAAAGTTGTAAAAGTTGTAGCGGTTTGAAAATTGTCCAATTTTAGCCTCGTGTAGGGGGGCTCTTTTTCTGGCCGGCAGTTTATTTCCATGCTCTAGTAATAATACTAACACAATTCAGTTTCTTCTCTTCTTCTTTGTTTTCAAATTTTTGGCATAATAATAATTGACAAATATTGGTCCACGCATTTCTATTTTTGATTTTATTCTGGTAATCTTCTGCTGCCACATTCCATATTTCTGGATACTTTCTTATTTCTCCAATAAAAAGTTCTTTATCTAATAATAATTCATCGTCTGCCATATTTCATATTTTGTTTGGATAAAAATGTCGCAGCCCAGTGTGAACTGGTCCACTTGAGCTAATGTACTACAGCGCCGCAGATGCGTGTGCGGCACCGTGCGGCGCTGTGGGGGAATTGCGGCAAAAATTTGCACGCAAGCCTGCCGTGCGGGGCCGCAACGTTGCCGCAGCTGTGTGTGTACTGCCTCATTTAACTACTAGTATCTTTACCGCATTTGCGTTGCCGCACGGTCGCCGCACGGCAAAAAACCGCAAATGTGCATCGAGCCTTATCGTCTTCTGCAGTTTAAATAAAATGACTAAAATAAATTTTGTGGGTAGTAGTAGTAGTACTTATATATTAATATATTTGTATAATAAGTAAAAAGAATAAAGTAGATATGGCAGGAGGTCTTGTGGTGGACACGTCAGATTTTTTGACATGACGTCACAAACGTTATGTCAGGTCTATTCGAGATTTTAATTTTTAGAACACGGTTCCGCGTTCGAGACTAAGTAAAATAACAATAAAATATAATATTATTTTACTTTTAACAAAAATTTACAGAATTCTCGGTTTCTTGACAATAAGGATAAGCTACATCCAAAAAACTAAATTTTCGAAATGATACGAAATATATTTTATCTTGGCGGCATTAAAAGATAACCTTGATTAAAAACAAAATTGTACATACGAGTATACTAATGTAAAAGTTTATTTTTTCAACACATTAGATTATTTAATTATTCTTCTTCACACATTAGTGAAAAAGGTATTATACAATTTGATCAGCAAAGATACGATACAAAGATATAAATAATTTCTAATTATTATTATACTGTGTCTGGTTGGTGAATCAAATGTTATATCAGTTGTTTGACAGTCGTCCTTTCTGAATGTTTGAACGAAAATTGTGTCGAATGCACGTTTTAAAGGATAATATTATTTTGTGTTTTATTTATTTATTTATTCTTGACACCTATATTTATTATGTTAGATTTTATTTCTTCATTTGTTCTTGTACCCAATCATTGTACCTAGCAACGTCGGTGAAAATAGCGTAATGGGAATTATCGCATGATAAACCCCGTGGTTTACTGGTAGACGTAATACCACGAATTTGCCAAACTTCCGATCCAGGTTTCTGAAAGAACATACCTCCACCGGAGTCTCCACGACATACAGACGATCCTGCAATAATAATTACTATTATTCATAATTACTAAGAACACAGTAACAACTTCTATATAATATAAAAGTTGTAAGATATTGGTTGAATTTATAAGTTTTAAACAGACGAATAAAACAAGATTTTTAAAATTAAATTGCACGTGAATTTATTAATTGATCTTATAATGTGCATGTAATTAAATAGTTTAGTTGCGTGCATATAAATTGAAAATCGCAAAAAATTTCTAGTACAAAGAAAAGTTGCTAATGCGGGCAAAAAAATATAGATATGTATGTATATATGCAGAATATAGAAAAATAGAGGTAGCATTGAGTTGAAAAATTTAATGCAGTTCCCCCCCCCCCCACAACATAGTGCTCCTGTAACCCTTTAATTTAACATCAAACTCGGTGAAAAACTTCCTTATTTGCTTTTTTATTTTTAAATATGGTAATAATTTTTACTTTGAATGTACTTAAACATCTTTTCTTGGGACTGTTGGATAGCGTTGTACTAAATAAATATCGTTATTCTAAATAAATAAGTATAAAATCCGTCGTCGTACGTCATTTTGAACAACTTAGTAGGTATAACAGTTCCCATCAAGATATTTAATTTGATATCAAACTCAATATGATTATAAGATTTTTTATAGAAACAAATTCCAATCGCCAGCAATTAATTTAAATAAATTTATTTATTATCCCTCGCTCTTATCTACCTCGTTAATTTGATATCAAACTCGATATAGTTCTTTAATATTTTATATTAAAACAATTGCCAATCTTCGGTCACCATTTTAACTAATTTAATTAATGTGCCTTTATCTAACCCTTTAATTTGATATCAAACTCGATAATATTATAACATTTTTTATAGAGACAAATTCCAATCGTTTAAAATAATTTTATTAATTAGCCCTTATCTAGCTCTTTAATTTGATATCAAACTCGATTATAGTCCTATAATTTTTCGATTAAAACAAATGCCGATCGTCGGCCACCATTTTAAATCATTTTATTACTGAATCCTTATCTAGCCATTGAATTTCATAGTAATTAGTACTCGATATATGATTATATAATTTTGTTTTATTAAAAACAAAAGCCAATCGTCGTACATATCATTTCAAATAATTTTATTATTAATTAGTATAGGTACCTAGCCTTAATTTAGCTCAATAATTTGATGTCAAGTTTCATATAATTTTATAATTTCTTGATAAAAACAAATGGCAATCACCGGCCACCATTTTAAATTATTTATTAATTAACCCATATCAAGCCCTTTATTAATAATATCAAACAAGATATGATTCTATGTATAATATTTTATATTTTCGTTGACAACAAATTCGGAACGTCGGCCGTAATTTTTAACAATTTAATTTACTTAAAAAAACAAAAGCCTCAATAGCCGACCTCTATTTTGAATATTTTAGTACATCAATCCTTTCATTTATTATCGAACTCAATATGATTCGGATTCTATAATTTTTTCCATAAAAACAAATGCCGACCGTCGAGCGTCATTTTAACAATTTTATAAAGTAGCCCTCATCCAGCCCTTTAATTTACTACCAAACTCGATAGATCTGTGATAACTTCCGGTCGACTTCCGGTAAAACCATAAAACAGGAAGTTTTTAATTTGTAGAATGATTTTTAGATTTTATAATTTTCACTTTGAATGTACCTACTTCTGACCCTGATATCTTTTGCTATGACTGTACTTGTAGTGACTGTCAAAATATAATATATTTTTACCTTCCGCTTACCTGTAAAGGAAAGTATTGGAATCATGCTAAAAATCGGGTAGTGAGTTTTTAGTGGATGAGCACGAATTAGGGTCCTTACAATTCATTTTTGATAGTTTCACGATGATGTCTGTATGTATATGTGTGTGTATGTGGTCAGGGTCGGATTTCTGTCAGTCGGATAACTCAAACACGAATTACCCAAAAATTTTGATATTTGGTATTTAACATTTGTATATAAATTGGAAAAACCCATTAGATTTTGGTACAAATATCTTCACTGGAAGTGATATTTTTTGAATATTAAAAAGATTAATTGTCAAAAATTTATATAAATTTGGATAAATCTTGAAATGTTGATCCAAAAATAGGGTTTAGAAGTATGAAAGGTTGGCTTATGGATCCCAAAATAAATTTATTTGACGACTTCCAAGAGTCATGTCGTATTTATTATTGTGGACGTTTCGGGCCCAGAATGTTGCCCTTCTTCAGCAATACTTATGTATTAACACAATTAGTCTGCAATAGGGTAGTTTACCATTTTTTTTAAAAATTTTTTATTGAAACTTTATGTTATTTGAAAGCGATTGAGAGTACTGATAAGCCTTAATTGTTCTTCATAAAGCTGTAATTAATTTTTAAAGTTTGTGTGACGTAGATGTACAACTGAAAATCTTCTCAAACAATGGGGCTAGAATTAAAATGTACTCATGTAAAATTAACTGTTTTTAAATGTTACAAAATATAAAATTCAAATTTGGTAGTTTCTTTATTACTGTATGTAAGAATACACGTGAAAATATATTATTTAGACATATAATTTATAAATTTGCCTTCAAAAATTTGATCCTGAGTTTTAGTACCACTTATATGATTCGCAGACCTATGTCATTCAACATATCTTTCAATGGGAGTATTCGGGCAAAGCTTAACAATTTTCATTACAGATTTAGCAAAAAAACTATGATTTTATGCTAGCGCGCTAAACTGCACATATTTTACTACAAAATTCGGGCAAGGTACATTGGAATTATCAAAGAATTTAATTTAATTTTTGTTACTTCAATTAATGACATTGATTGGAATGATAACGGATCCACGATATCTACGAAATATATTATAAAATGTCAAATTGGTTAAATATTTTGACAATTATATCGTTTGTCTGTCCCAATGGTTTGTATTTATATTTTACGGCTAATATCGAAGACTCAACGAAGCAAAGTCCATAACGTGTAACTTTATTTGGCATAAATCGTTATAAATAAATTTAATTTCTTGTGATTAATTTTTAAAGTACATTACTTTACATGACAGTTCATAGATAAAGAAACACTACGTTGAACAAAGATAGACGGCATACACGTTGCAATAATTCAGAATAGGATAGATGTGTGAGAGAGAGAGAGTGAGAGAGAGAACGCATTACTGTGACGTAGTTGTACGATACGTAAAATCTTAAATATTTAAAGAACTATTAACTTTTTGAAAACTTTTTTCATAGCAATAACTTATTACTGGGGTCTCCTTTCAATATAATTGACTGGATTGCTAATTTGCCTCTATGGTAAACTACCCTAATTAAATTACATGTCAGAAAAACAAATACAAAATTAAGTGCAACGCAAACTCACCAACAAGACGTAATCGAATACATTTCATTTTAATACAAAGTAGTTTTATAAAAATAATATACATATAATTATGTTAATCAGCCATAACCGGCGTTGTTCGTACAGAAGTAAATAGAACTCCATTATAAGAATCTGAACACCAAAAAACTCAGTGGTAGAACGACCTAAAACAGACGAGTCAAACGCTCGGTGGCTCGGTGGTCGGCTGAGTCACAGCTGAGTACTAAATGACAACCGTCAAACAGTCAAACCACAGTCAACGTTGACACTCCAATTATTTCCCTAACTCTGGGAGAAATTCCCTAGGATAGGTTTTACCAACTCGAGCATGTTATCAAAGTTGGTATTGTTGTTAACTGTTTAATCTAATTTCATGTTTATTTGTATGGATTCATGAAATAACCTCGCAATGATATTTATGTTGGTATATCCGTTTGTTTAATGGTTGAGAAGTTTCACCAATATAAGTTTTATGACAAGAACCGCATTCGATTTCATAGACCACATTTTTTCTATCGAAATGCTCCGTCTTATCTTTAACTTTACTGTATAACATCTTCGTGTTGTTGTTCGCAATTATGATGTTATTTTTTAGGATCCGTTGTAAACCTTTATTGATGTGGTGGTTGAAAGGAATTTTGCAATAAACCGTAAGAGGTTTTGGACAGAAATATGCGAGGTTACTGGCAGGGCCGGATTTAGTTATAAGCTATACAAGCTTAGGGCCTCACATTATGGGGGGTCTCGGGCCGCAGAGATGATCATTCAAAATTATTTATTAAATTATGTTTATAATTTATTCCCTAACAAAAATTGTCAAATCAACTCAACGATTCATTTTGTTGATACTTTTCGTATTATTCAATATTATAATAATTCTATGAATTATTAATTCGTTGTTATTGTAATACAAGAAAACTTAGTTACATCACAAAGTTATTACTGGAACTTCAACCGGGGTTTTCGAAAGAAATTACAAAAATGAATTTTCTGAGAATTATTGTTAAACTGAGGACGAACGGGAACGAGGCAAGGCGAGACCGAACCGAGGCAGTTCGAATGAATACCCGCCTTTGGACCTTTGGCTGGTGTGCAGTTTTTATGAGATCTATTTTTCAGTTATTAATAATTTAGTTTAACAGATAACATATTTCTATAATAGTGCTGGTGATTTAATAAAAATTGTTAGGACACATGAACTATATATTTTATTTTATAAATGTAATATTATTTATTTAGATTAACAATGAAACGTACTTTTGAAAGTGGGAGTCAAAAACGAAAAAGGAAACAATTGCTATCAGTTCAAATAGCAAAATTAACTAAAGTGGAGAGTTATTTTACAAAAAAGATAAAGGGGCCTCAAATATTTCATAGCTTAGGGCCACAAGAAGTTTAAATCCGGCCCTGGTTACTAGTTTTATTATTAAGTTTATAAATACGTTTCTTGATATATTTGTTAATGAATGTTTCAGGATAACTGTTTTTACGGAGTAATTTTCTAACAAGCTGGATGTTCTCGTTGTGGAACCTTGCGTCAGCTAGTAAAATGGCTCTATCAACTAGAGCGTTGACTACACTAACTTTGTAAGAAGTATTAGTGTAGGAATGAAAGTTTATGTATCTACTAGACGCAGTGTTTTTTCTGTACCAGTGTGTGATCAGTTTGTTATCCATTTTAATTACAGTTATATCAAGAAAATTCAATTGTTTATCTTTTTCCAAATCTTACTTTTGTCTGCTATTAAGAAACAATCATCAACATATCTAGTGTAATATATAATGTTGTAAATAGGGTTGGAAACAATAGATTTTTCTAATTTTTGTAGCACCAAATCAGCTATAGAATTACTGAGGCTCGAGCCCATAGGTGTTCCTTGGGTTTGTAGGTAAGTGATCCCATTAAATACGAAATAAGCAGATTCAAAACAAATATTAATGCCAGATTTTAATTGTTCTAGATTAAGGACAGTGTATTCGCATATTTCGTTCCAAAAGTCTTCCACACTCTGTAAAACTAACTCCTGCGTCAAGTGAGAATAACATATGTGAAGACGGGACATTGATGTCTTTAATGCGGTCTATGAAATCGAATGAGTTCTTGATATTATACTCTGATTTAATTGTTACATTTTTTAAAACATCAGCGAGGTGTTAAGCAAGTTTAGAAGTTGGAGTATCAATCGTTGACGTGATTTTTCTCAGTGGCACGCCATCTTTATGTATTTTAGGTAAAAAATACATTTTGTCTACAGTAGGGTTTTGTACTATCAGTTCTTTATGATTAATATTTTTTAAATACGTTCTACATTTCCTATCTACTGATGGTATAGGGTTCTTATTAATCAAACTATAAGTTGTCCTATCATCGAGGATATGAACTTATAGTTTGATTAATAAGAACCCTATACATCAGTAGATAGGTTTTTTGGTGTTCAGATTCTTATAATGGAGTTCTATTTACTTCTGTACGAACAACGCCGGTTATGGCTGATTAACATAATTATATGTATATTATTTTTATAAAACAACATTGTATTAACCTTTAAGTAGTCGCGTGCCCTGACTGACGTTAGTACTCGCGTGGCGCCATATGTTGCCTAATCGGTGAATAGGTATTTTTTCAGTTTATTTTTGGTCAAAAAAATTAGAAATTTTTTAAACTGTTAAACTCTATATTGTCAATTGAACATAATTACATTCTCAAAATTTGAAAAACATAAACAGAAAAAAATATATAATTAACATTGAACACACGTGAATTTTACTCACGGTTTCTTTGTCAGCTGGGACCTGCTTTTGAACTTGAGCTCGGATTACCACTCGACCCAGTCATTTTCATCAAATGAAACCCAAATTACTGTAACGAATTTGCTATTGATCTTTGAGCTAAGTTAGTTATCTGACAAACACAAGTAATTGTGATGTTACGATGTTAGGTTTTCACCAACGTTACTACTCGCATGGCGACAAATGGCGCCAAAAGTGACGCACCGTCGTACTTAATTGATTATAGCTTCAAAATGTATAGTTGAAAAAAAATTATAATGAGCATTTGTGCATCTTAACATTATACCAAAAGAATAATTTTGAGGTAGAACTCCCGAAAAAAAAGTGAATAAAAACTACAAGACACCAAACCTCCGTTGGCGCCGCATGGCGCCACGCGACTACTTAAAGGTTAAAATGAAATGTATTCGATTACGTCTTGTTGGTGAGTTTGCGTTGCACTTAATTTTGTATTTGTTTTTCTGACATGTAATTTACTTGCAGACTAATTGTGTTAAATTTATGTATTGCTGAAGAAGGGCAACATTCTGGGCCCGAAACGTCCACAATAATAAATACGACATGACTCTTTGAAGTCGTCATTTTAATAGTAATTAACGTTACAAGTCCGGGAATTCATATTTAACAGTACGAGTGAGACGTTTGAAGACGAGGCGACGAAGGAGCCGAGTCTTGAAACTCGAAACGAGTATTGTTAAACGAATTCACGGACGAATGTCGTTATGTATTTTATTTCATCCTGTGTCAAATTCCGTTTTAAAGAAACAGTAATATTAATTTCAAAATAATTTACCTAATGCTCCAAATCTAGTAACATTTTCGAAACATAATTAACAACTGCAATTTGGCGATTGTTTAATTGTTATTGCGTTGATTAATTTCTATACCAACACTTTACCGGACAAAGGCCGTTATTTGCGTTTTCCCGGACTCAAACTGTTGACGTAAAGTATTTGAATTTGACACAGGATGAAATAAATACATTTATTTTGGGATCCATAAGCCAACCTTTCCTACTTATAAATTTGGATAAATATAGTATTTATTTGTAATAAGAATAAGATGCAAAGTTATTTGCAACTTACGTTATAAAAAAAATCCGATGTGGCCAACACATAACCTCTCGCCATACTCTACTATTTTTATTTTTCTAATATAAGTATATATTATGTAGTACCTACTTACTCACAAATATACCATTGTACTAGAAGGGAATTCGGGAATTGTAGTTTTTATAATATTATTAAAGTTTATTATGACCTTATAAATACTAAATGACATTTCATATTTTCCATTTCAATTTGCCAAAAAGTCAAAAATTCATATGACATTAACACTCAAAT
The DNA here is from genome assembly GCA_947534325.1 of Agonum fuliginosum. Lineage (NCBI taxonomy): Eukaryota > Metazoa > Arthropoda > Insecta > Coleoptera > Carabidae > Agonum > Agonum fuliginosum. Next base: position 16,015,347 of record OX384037.1, on the reverse strand, counting down.
ATTTTATTTTTTGTTTCCATAGGTAGGCAGATAAATCAAAATTGTAACAAATTTCCAGAATTTTTAACTTCTTGTAATTGGAAAATGGTGCTAGATAGAAACAACGTTTTGAATACATATTGTAGATAGTAACATTTACTATACAATGTTATTAAAAAAATTCCTATTAATTCATAAATTTTGTGCATATTCCAGAAAAACTCTTCAGATCTTCAAGAAACTACCACTTCCGGTTGCACGATCAACACCAAAATCTAATCAGATCTAATCTAGGGTGTCATAATATTGTATACCAAATTTCAAATTTGTTTATTCAGTGGTATTTGAGTTATCGTACCTCCAACATCCATCCTGACACACACAGACACACACACAGACATCATCGCGAAATTATCCAAATCGTGTTCTAGGGACCTCAAAACGTTATTATCCATTGAAAATTCACTATCGAAATTTTAGCATGATTACAATATCTCTCTTACAGATATGAGTGGCGAGAGGTAAAAATTGTCTTTATCTGGTAGCATCAAAGAACTGCAGTAATATTAAAAAATCTGCTGTGGCCAGTACACGACCTCTCGCCTAAATCTGCTTATTCTACTAATCTCGAGACTAATCTAATAAATCGTTTTACTTACATTTTAATAGTTTCATGTTCATGTAAGATGTAAACGATAATATAAACCAAGATGCAAGCAAAAGATGTCAATTGTACTGTCACTGTCAGAATAATTCAAATTTTATGTAGAAACAAATTTCATATCATGGACAACAAGATAGAATATTAATTGTACTTTATTGTTAAATACTACCAGATTCAGCAAATTGTATTTATAATTAACTGTACCCATAGATAATTATATTTTCTTTTATTTTTAATAGCAAAAATTGTCAAATAAATAATGTATACCAATATATTTAAAGAAAACTTAATCAAGCTTCAAAAAGTACTACTTCCGGTTTGCGGATTTCTTCCAAAATGTTATCCGGTGTTAAGATACTTATTAAAACCTTAAATATGAAATTTGGTTATTAAAGGTTTGATACTTTTTCAGTTATGGTGGACGAAAAATTGTCAGTCCATACCATAGACAAGAGATATATTTAGACAGGAATCTCCTATGATACTAGGTTGAACGCTACTCCTAGCGGTTGTAATTTCGAACTAAAGAGTAAAAAATGCAACCCGTTTAACAAAAAAAATATTTCAAAGTGTTTGCTGATTTAATGTATTTCGATATTAAAATTTTTATTACATACCTACATTTATTGCAAACCAATTATTTTCTTGAAATTGTATTTCACATTAAATATGTTGAAAATTATTTATATTTGCAATAAATGTGTGTAATATAAATTTAAATTTCGAAATACATTACATCAGCAAAAAATATTCTTCCTCGATGTCCTCTTCGTAAACATCGACAATGTGTTGCCACTAAATATTCTTCCTCGATGTCCTCTTCGTAAACATCGACAATGTGTTGCCACTTTGCCGTCATTTCTGCCCCGTCAATAGACTAGGAAAGTGCTGACGTCACACCGCCATTGTGTTGCCGTTGCCATAGCAATACTTTCCAAACAAACATTTAGAACCATTTGGTTAGCATAGACGATTGGAAGAATATATTGTTATTTTATCTATACAGTTAGCATTTAACTTTAAATCTACGGTAAGTTATACCTTATGTGTTAATGAAAATATTTTACCAATTTATTTTATTTAAATACAACTAGTATGATTACTATATTGATTTAAAACATCATATTTTGAGGTTATAATGTTTTCAACCATTCAAAGTGTATTATTTTGTTTTGTGGTATTGTTTGTTATTAATAATTTAATTTTTATAATAAAAATTTGTATTTTAGACCATGGTTATGTGTTTTGCACCTGACTGTAATGAATGAATACAGACCAACTAGGTACATCGTCAACGCCTGATTTAAAATACGATGAATCTAGACCTTTTATTTCTTCAATAAATTATATAGAACATGGTGAATCAGGATCTTCTACCTCCACCAGCTTATCAGACACATATTTCTCAAAAAATAAATATTACTAAATGATATAGAACATGGTGAATCAAGACCTTCTACTTCCACCAGCTTGTCAAACACATCTTTCTCAATAAATAATTAAATAAATATTAGTTCAATTTACAAGGAAAAAAGTGTTAAATGTTTATCTGATTATAAGATATTAATACAAATATGAAACCATAACCTCAAAATATGATTTGTTTTAAATCAGTATAGTAATCATACTAGTTGTATTTAAATAAAGTAAATTGATAAAATAGGTTCATTAATACATAAGGTATAACGTACCGTAGATTTAAAGTTAAATGCTAACTGTATAGATAAAATAACAATATATTCTTCCAATCGTCTATGCTAACCAATAACCTATTATAATTAGACGCCGCATGGCATTGTTGATGTAGAGCTTGTTTTGAAGCCGACACTTACTTGGGTGGGGGAACGGGAGGTAGACCGCGTTGGTAATGCGTGATGCCTAGTTTACTGTAATGTTGTCTTGTTTCTGTTTACATTATGTCATTATGTGACAAGTTTTTTGAAGGTTAGGTTTTAGTATTGTTTTATGTTTTGTGAAACACTTCTTAAATTCTGTTTTGTGTCAAATACTCGTAATATTTTTCAGTAGTTTATAAATGATAGTTACAAATTCTGTATTTAGTTGAATTTAAAACATTATTATGGTTAATCATTGTGCTATGCCAACGTGTCAAGAGTTTTCGACTTCAAAAAAAGAAAATGTGTCATTTAGTGTGTAAGTTTTTCTGTAGAAATAATAATAATAGATCAGAAAATGCAACTAAAAGTGATTTCAGATATCCAATGAACCAAGCTAGACGAGATCAATGGCTGAAAGCAGTTCAATCTATACAAAAATAATTCTACCAAACATCTTTATTATTTTAATCAAATATAATTTAAGGTTAACATTTGAAATAAACAGTGCTCTTGCTAAAATATTATAGTACCTACAAAAGGTAAAAAACGTCATCTTTAGATGTCTCCTTATTTAAATGTAAAATAATTTATAAAATATTAAATAATACAACAATATGCACAATATTTAACAAAAAATGCGTACATATTTTTAAATTGCATCTCAAAGTGAATTTTGTTGTAGGTTAGAATGATTTCATCTGACAGATACTTTAGAATTATTGTAGTACACGCAACCCGCACTGCAAGCTAGGTCTCAATCAGACTACTACGTCTCAGGAAGTGTCGGCTTCACAACAAATGCGACTATGCGGTGTCTAAATTATAATAGGTCATTGATGCTAACCAAATGGTTCTAAATGTTTGTTTGGAAAGTGTTGCTATGGCAACACAAGGCGGTGTGACGTCACACTTTCCTAGTCTATTGTAAATTTTAAATCGTATTTGATTAATTATTCCTCATGCATTTGAGGAAATGTGGTGGATCATAATAATAGTAACAATGGAACTGTTCAAATGTTCTAATGTCAACTAGTTTCATAGCTGCCAACTGTTGGTAAAGTTGATAAAATAGATAATTTTGTTATCATTCATGGCTGCCAACTGTCAATATCGCCATCTATTGACTGTAATTGAGTACTATAAATAAAGGCCGAGCGCCTGCAATCTAAGTTACACACACACACACACACACACACACACACACACACACACACACACACACACACACACACACACACACACACACACACACACACACACACACACACACACACACACACACACACACACACACACACACACACACACACACACACACACACACACACACACACACACACACACACACACACACACACACACACACACACACACACACACACACACACACACACACACACACACACACACACACACACACACACACACACACACACACACACACACACACACACACACACACACACACACACACACACACACACACACACACACACACACACACACACACACACACACACACACACACACACACACACACACACACACACACACACACACACACACACACACACACACACACACACACACACACACACACACACACACACACACACACACACACACACACACACACACACACACACACACACACACACACACACACACACACACACACACACACACACACACACACACACACACACACACACACACACACACACACACACACACACACACACACACACACACACACACACACACACACACACACACACACACACACACACACACACACACACACACACACACACACACACACACACACACACACACACACACACACACACACACACACACACACACACACACACACACACACACACACACACACACACACACACACACACACACACACACACACACACACACACACACACACACACACACACACACACACACACACACACACACACACACACACACACACACACACACACACACACACACACACACACACACACACACACACACACACACACACACACACACACACACACACACACACACACACACACACACACACACACACACACACACACACACACACACACACACACACACACACACACACACACACACACACACACACACACACACACACACACACACACACACACACACACACACACACACACACACACACACACACACACACACACACACACACACACACACACACACACACACACACACACACACACACACACACACACACACACACACACACACACACACACACACACACACACACACACACACACACACACACACACACACACACACACACACACACACACACACACACACACACACACACACACACACACACACACACACACACACACACACACACACACACACACACACACACACACACACACACACACACACACACACACACACACACACACACACACACACACACACACACACACACACACACACACACACACACACACACACACACACACACACACACACACACACACACACACACACACACACACACACACACACACACACACACACACACACACACACACACACACACACACACACACACACACACACACACACACACACACACACACACACACACACACACACACACACAGACATCATCGTGAAAATAGTAAATTCGTATTGTAGAGACCCTGAAACGTGCTTATCCACCAAAAACTCATAATCGAAAATTTTGACCCATTACAATACCTCTCTTATAGAATATGAGGCGAGAGGTAAAAAATAAATTTATCAAATAAAACGTTGAAATCTTGTAATCCATGTTCGACTGAATTTTGTTTCTGTGTAAAAAATATTGACAGGTTGACATACTAGTGCTATATGTCATAAGTAAGATATTAAATGTAGTAATTGAACGGAGGATGGCTTCAGCACAGAAGAGTTTTCTCAAAATACAATTAATAAATAAATTATAAAACGTGATAAAATATTTTTATTCACAATCGGTTGGTAATATGTGCGTTTCCAACCTTCTAAACAGTTGGGAAGCGAGTCATTGTTTACTTTACTTCCCAGCTAGCCGGAAAAAACTTCCCGGCTAGCGGGGAAGTGAGCGTTTTCCAGCTAGGTAAACGTCACTTTCAGAAGCTTTTTTTGCAGCTTCTCGCAGTTCTAAAGGAATATTTTCGTCTTCATCATCTTCACTATCAGACAACATGATAATTAATATGCTCGATCTCGATAAAAAGCAGCAAGAAACTAATTATTGACAGAATCAATAAACATTTTTTCAAGTTACCTGGCAACCCTAGCAACTTTTTCATAGATCAAAACAAATTATAATAAAACTGTCATAAAATATGAATAAAATGAATATTTAAAACGGGCATATCAATAACCAATTGGATTGTGAATAAAATAGTATACGTATACATACCTCGCGGGAAGGCTCATTCCAGCCTCGCGTTCATAGATGACTTCGGTGCAAGCACCTCAGTCATCTAATGAAACGCTCGGCTGTAATGAACCATTTCCCCGCTCGGTATGTAATATAGTATTACAGTTATGTAGGTACCTACTTACGAAGTTCGTTTTACTCTTTGAATCCAAATTTTACGTCTCTCGTCCTCATATCATCTTATTATAGAACCTTAGAACAGAACTGGTTGAATTGAAACAGTACTGTCAAAGGGTTTACCATAATGTTAATGCATTTTTTCCCGCCAGGGCGGCGCTGACTACTCATGTGCAAACCGCCTATAGGTCAGAAAAAAATTCTACACCCGGTATAAGAAGATTAGTATACAGGTTGGTGGAGGTGAAATGCGAACATAGGGAACATACATGACAATCGAACTTTCATGCCACGCATCTTGATATATTTTCTAGTAGTGTCACAAAACGAAGTAATGTGAATTTGTGTGGCAAAAAGAGTAATCAATAACAGAAATAATAATAAAATCTAAAAGTGCATGTAAACTTTCTCGTTCTGCTCGTACGCACACATTATTATGCAAAGAAAATATTTTAATGAAAATAAAAATTTCAATAATATGACAGCTACTTTGACATTGACAGTACTTATTCCACGTAGGTATATCAAGATGCCTAGCATGATAACTCCATTGTCATAATATATTTCCCTATGTTCGCATTTCACCTCCACCAACCTGTACAAGATATTTTAATGTTTTATTATAAAATTCATGGAGTGCTATGAAAATGACAAAAAATTGGTGGGGAAGAGATGAGTGATTTTAAAAAACAACAATATTAGTAAAATGTGGCCCTCTTGATAAACATATAGCGCAAACCGAGTATGTCTATCACAATCCGTTTCCACATTATTAAGGGTTGATCGTCTAAACTGCGCCACATGTATATCTTCTACATTTCTACAGATGACTAAATGACTAAAATATATTTTATGTAAGTACCTATATATTTGTATCTTGATTTGTATAGTAATAAAAAGAGTAGAGGATAGCGGGAGGTCTTGTGCTGGCCACATAAGATTTTTTATGTAATATAATGAAATTATTAGTTACATTTAGACCTAAAGTAATGCTGTACTTTAAAAGATACCTAGTAATTTAATTAATATTAATACTCTATTTACAAACAAATAATTAATTAATATTATTGAGTAATTTGCCCATCTCTGGATGATAGATAGAAGCATTGCTATTTCCATCGAACAAAATCTATGAAATTTTGCTACTCATTTTATGAAAATGTATTTGAATTACTGTTCAAACTATCTTTAATTGTGAATTATTTAGTGTTTTTGTGAAATTTTTACATGAAATTTGTTATTCCTACAAGTATACCTAATATTATATTATTTTAAGAGTGAATGTTAACAGGTAGGATATTTTCAGACATTGACAAGAGTTTCAATTTTATTGTAGCAAAAACTATAATTAAAATTAGTTCTATTATTTTATTTCATAATAACGCGGGGGGAAAATGATGCGCACACAATAATCACAATGTACCGCACCGACGGCGGTTGAGCGAGTTGTAAATGCACAATGTGTACTGCCAACTGCCATAGACCGTAGCCGAACGACAGAGAATGCCTGCCAGTAGCCCCCCACCACTCGCGAAACGTCATAACTGAAGACGGACAGTTGCATTACCGGTTACGACTAGAACTGTATTCTCGCAGTATTCCTATGTGATATTACTTATTTTAAAGTTTAAAAACACAAAAAATCATGCCTAATACATGTTGTGTACCTGGATGTAGTAGTAACTATACAAAATTAAATAAAAAAATCTGACGTGGACACCACATGACTTCCTTGTACGCCTATTAAACTGTTCATACTTTTCTTAATAACTAAAATGTAGAATAATATAAAAAAATCTGACGTGGCCACCACAAGACCTCCCGCTATATACCTACTTTATTCTTTTAACTTATTATACAAATATATTAATATATAAGTACTACTACTACTGCTACTATATACTCACAAATATATTTTAGTCATTTTATTTAAACTTCAGAAGAAGATAAAGCAAATTTTACTATTGTCACTGTCATGTCATAATCATTTAAATTTTACGTAGTAACCCAGCAAACACAGTTAGATAACTATGATGTGGCATACATAAAACACGTACACCATTCATGTCTACTGCCATATGGCATGCAACATATATGGAACTTGCATGCGCTTTCCTATGTCAGCCATTCTCACCATGTATGCCACATGGGAGTTACGTTTGAAAGACAACGGTACTGCTATATGGCCACGGCAGGTTACCGCCATATGGCATATAGAAATGGCAGATACATTTCTGTATTACGTACTATATAAAATGTAGCAATAATTATTTTATTTATATTAAAAAAAGCAACATTTTATAACTAAAAGTTGAATCCATCGAGAATCCATAGATCCGGAGAGAGATACAAATGTTGATTTGATATTTGCTGGATCGTGCTGGATTTGAACCATGGACCTGAACCTTCGGGACGATGTTCCTATACGCCGCAAACCGCTCGGCTAATCTGACATATCGTATAGTTTATATGAAATATCAATTTAAAGTGTACAGTATAGTAGTGTAAATAATACTTAATAATTTAAAACTAAGACTTTTAATAATATTGTGAATAATATGATTTTAACGAGCCCAGAGTGCTGAAACAAAATCCATAGCACAAGAAGTATACATTTCAAAAAGACAAATGCTTATGCGAACAAAAACTTCTATTTAAATACATTCTTTTTTGTTGTAGTGGCTAATGGCTATGGATGTGAAGGTATTTTGATATTTCATAGAATCGAATTACTTAGTTGTTTGTTGGTGTCAAACTCATACATATTTTGGATGTGCATATAATAATCTAGTTTCATATTCACAGCTACTGAATTAAAGTTGATTATATTTTCAATAAACTAGTTATCTCTTAAAATGTGATTCATACCTAAAAAAATAATAATGAACAATTAGGCGGAGTAATATATCATTTTATAACGAATCTGAATACACAAATATTAACATAAGTACTACAATCCATTTAAAGAAATCTACATTTCTCAGCTTGCATAATATTAATGGTTAATTTAGTGCATCCAATAAAACAAATAAACTAAAATCGAATGTTTTAAGTACGAAATACGCAGACATGCCAAGCTCCAACTCCAAGCATCTGTCAACAGAAAGTGACAAAGTGAGGTTATCTCTTGATCGATAAGATAGATTCCTTAAGCCTAGTTCACACGAGGAAAGTTTTTCTTAATATGTTTCTTTTTTCTATTTATTATATTAAAGATCACTACCTTTAATATATTTTATAGAAATAATTAGTTTCTATAAAATATAACCGGTATTAACAGTTTCTTTTATAATGCTCATAGCACTTGTTTTACTTGCATGAAACTTTTTACGTAAATCTTTCCTAGTGTGAACAGACCATTTGAGCTTATTTTGTTTAAATACTAATTATTATTTTAAAATTTTGTAAAATGGTATATTTTCTCAGGTGTCAGTTGTTATTTGTGGTTTGTAAATAATTTGCTTCAAAATAAAATTTGTTTAAATGAAGGCAAAAATGAATCTAAAGAAATCTTAGTATGTTGACCAATGAGATGAAAGTATTCATTGTCTGTTGAATTGGATGTACATTGAACAGGTGATTCGTTTCCATTTCCATCTTACTATGATCTGTCAGTAAATATGAGATTATTTATTATAATTTCTCTCATTTTTCAAATTATTATTCATGTCTGTAAAGTGATGTCATGGAGATATGGCTACAAAAAGTTATAATCAGATGGCAGTGCCATGTGGCAAGTATGTAAGATATAAGTTCTAATGCCATGTGACTTCTGATCCATTAACTATTACGTGCCTGCCATATAAATGTTGGTTTCATGTCTGTAAAGTTATGTCATGGAGATATGGTTACAAAATTTTACATTCATATGGCAGTGCCATGTGGCGAGTATGTAAAATATGCCATGCGATAACTGATCCGTATCTGTTACGTACCTGCCACATATATATTGGTTTTATGTCTATAGTGTTATGTCATGGAGATATGGTTTCAAAATGTGTCATCCATATGGCAATTTTATGCATCATTTATGCAATATTTAGGTTCGTCAACGATGTTCTCTAAATATTACATAATAGTTACGTATATGTCAACACTGTGTTTGCTGGGAACAAATGTTAATCGATCATGGACTACGCAAGATACCGAAATACTAAATTATAAATATATACTTTAATTATTCTTAAATTATACCAGATACAAAAATATTTATAAAATACTGATTGTAGTTAATAATCACATAGGTAATCTTTCATTTAAAATAAAAAAATTTGTCTTAAATTAAATATTTATCGAAATATTTGAAAAAAGTACTACTTCCGGTTTGTAGATTGAAACCAAAAATAGGAAGTGCACATGCACAACTAGATGCTATAACAGTCCTAAATACAAAATTTCAACTTTCTACGTCTAACCGTATTTGAGTTATGCGACATACATACGTACGTCCGTACGTACGTACAGACGTCACGACGAAACTAGTCATAATGGATTCAGAAAAGGTCAAAACGGATATTTCCATCAAAATCTGAAAACCGAAATTTTTCGCGATTACAATACTTCCTTATTACTCCGTACAAGGAAGTAAAAACAGAAATTTTAAAACTAGCTCCAAAATTATCACGCAAAGTACTTTTACCCTTCATCAATTGAAAGGCAAAATGTGGATTTATGCATGAGATTATTCGATGAAAAAAATATTGCCGCTCTTAAAGTAAAACACGACGGAAATTTAGATTCCGTTATTGGCACAATAGAGTTTCTTACATTGATTTTAGATTGGTGGAAAATTGTAAACTGTAAATCTTAAATTTAAAAATATTCGTTTTAGAGATGCTAGATTTAAACCCATTTATATTATAATATGGCTGATGAAAACATAACATTTTTAAATTTATTTTTAAGTTTTATCAATAATTGGAATACGTTAGAAATTCAGGGTGAAAATTTAAATTCCAGAAATGGAAAATTATCTAATGAGACACAAATTGCATTCAAGCATACTTGTGAGGCTCACATTCAATTATGCAATTATTTGCTTTCTGATTTAAATTTTGAGTACGTTTTGCTAGGCAAATTTCAAACTGATGATCTGGAGCAACGTTTTGGTATGTACAGAATGATGAGTGGTCGCAATTATCATATTACAGTAAGTCAAGTGCTTGAATCAGAAAAGAAATTTAAAATGATGAGTATGATATCATTAACATCAGCGAAAGGCGGAACTTTTCATTTAAGAGACTTTTTAAATAGTAAGAAAAATGACGAAAACTTCATTGGAGATGAAGACTCTTTGGAAATGTTTGAAAATGCAATTATATTTACTGAGGATGAAATTATAGCCCCAAATGAAATATCTGTTTTAATTTATATAGCAGGATATATTGCTTTTAAAATTTTAAATAAAGTTGATTGTAAAAAATGCATGGATTTAATTGTTTATACCGATAAAATATTAGAAATTAATTCTAATGATACGTGTGATTCGATACAAAAATATTTTTCTCTGTTTCGGAACTAGAATGAGTTCATACCAGTTCTAATTTTGATGCTGGTATGAGCTTCATTACCTACGATTTTTGGTGAAATTTAGTTATCAGCGCCTGGTAGCACTGCATTAAATAAACAAAATATCTAGGCAACGGTCAACGAACAATTTTGACAAACCGGGATTCACTTTTGACGTTAATTTTATTAATTTATATCAAATGAAACATACAAACTGAATTAATATTTATATTTCATACAAAGATAAACTAAATAATATAAATATAATATTAATCTTGTTTTTACAACAGCCGGTCTTAAAATTTATATAATTTGATCAAATTAATCCATACTTCATTCGTTTGCAAATCATCTTGGACCATTCGTTTGAGTTTTTGATATTGTTACAAAAATTGAATAAATTTTGTACTCAATTTCATCTATTAACATTATATTAGTGAATTCATCCCTTCTGCACACGCCGGAATACCCGTTATTGGCAGAACCTAAAAATATTGTTCTAAAATTATAATTTAAATATAATTACTAATATACTTAGCTTACTTTTATTGAAAAATAGTCTCTGTCGGATGCTTCATTCATAAATTTTTCTATCTGACATTTTTATTTATTTGATTAATATAAAACAAATTTAAATAATATACAAAGCACCTAGGCAACAAACAAAATTCATCAATTGTCGAGCACAAATTACTGTCACCAACATAATTATTCTACCAAAAAATTTCCCTAATGCAAACTGTCAAATAAATAAATAATTTAAATTGAATCAAAAATTGCCTCAACAGAGAAAATAGTATAAAACATTCGTTACGGAAGGCTTCTCTAGCACTCGTTCGTTCGGTCACTCGCGCCTACGCGCTCGTGTGCGAATTTCGAACTCTTGCTAGAAAAAGTCGCCTTCCCTAACTTATGTTTTAATATACTATTCTAGCATTGATCGTGGTGGACTAAAATGGCCTAAAGATTTCATTGTAAATATTTTTGTAGAAATATTAAAATTATTTAAAGTTTTAATTAGTGAAGATTTTGAACATATTTTTTTAAATGTAAATATCAACGAAATGTTTTACAAAAATTGTCGTTAGAGTTGTTAATTTTTAAAGACTATGATTTAAAAATAAAATGCGATTGTGGGCAATCCCGTCACAATTTATTAAATATGTGTAATCGATACTTTTCTAACATACTTTTAAATAACTACTCCAAAATGCAACAAAACAAAATAGAAATAGAAAAGCACAACAAACGAAAAATTAAAAAATTGACGGAAAATTGATCAAAAAAGTACATTCTATATAATGATTTTTATCTTGATGTTGTGTTGAATTTAATTTAAAAAAATAAATGGTAGTTAATAAGACAGTATCATTACACTTACACATGTTTTTAAGTTCTAATTTTTTCTTGTTACATGTAAATTTATATTTATTTAGGTTTCGTATACATGATTGTACATATTTTAAATGTTATATCATTTTACAAATATATAACTAATAATTAAAAATTAAACTTTTATTTTTGTATCTGCCTCATAATCACCAATAATTCTAGATATATCAACGCGTAAACATTCGGTTACATTCACTTGTACTGCATTAGACCGTCTTCAGTTGTGACGTCACAATCGTGGTGGCAGGCATTCTCTGTCGTTCGGCTACGCATAGACGTAACCACAGAAAAAAGCAAGCTACAGAACGGGCATGTAATAGTAATAGTATAACTTCATTTTCTACTTAATTTTTTTGGCGCTAGATGTCCTTAAAGTTGAACTAACACGAAGGGAAGTAAGGTTTGATCGAATTTTCATACACGATTACACAACAGTGTACAAAACTTTCTTCTAAAATACCGAGAAATACTAGGAAAATTGGCCCCCTTCCCATAGATCTTGGCGGTACGTAACTTATGAATATTTCAATATTATTTCATTTGTTGATCGAAGCCAATAATGTAATCAGACAATTTTATAATTTGTACGGATTAAAACAATACCTACAAATATTTCAGTAATTAAATTCAAAAAATGAATTTAAAAGTGGTGTAAACCAGAAATCTATATTGTAGTATGAAAAATTCTCAGAACAAATTTTCTAACCGCATATTTTTATTTTTAAAGAATGAAGAATTATAAGAGTTTTAAATAACGGTTCCGCCGATTGTGACGTCATACCGACATCAGTCGGCCGAGCCGAAACCTACGTGCCTAGGCCTAAGGTGGTTTGGTTTCCAGTGTAAACAAAAATTGCACATAAAAGTGCGTTATGAAAAAAATTTGTTTATTCGCTATTATAGAATAATAGAATACATAATACTGAAAGTTCACATGAGAAAAATTCTCAATTGTTATTACTTATTACTTTACGAAATATCAGTTGGACACTGGAAACCAAACTTCTCTGTATACTACCTATTAGGTGTGTTCTGCCTTTAATATAATTCTACAATTTATTATCCTTAATTATTAGAGTTGCAACGAATATTACTAGGCAACTGTTCGGTATTCTGCCTATTCGGCACGTTTTCTCATTATTCGACCAAACACCGAATATTAGTTTACTATTCGGCTGAATACCGAATAGTTTGACGTCACATGTAACATACAATACTTGAACAGCGATTGTCTAACTGTGCTTTATTTAGATATTTTATTATGACAAATAAAATAAATAAATAAATAAAAAATAATGTGAAAAATTTTATTTTGTAATTTTTGATAAAAATGAAATAATCATAAGTTATATCCCGAGTGCAATGAATTTAATCGATAAATTTGACATGTCTGGTTTATGAAATAAATTTTGCTTAAAAAGTGTTTGAGTACTTACATAATCATTTGAAAAAATCCCGAGACCGCAGGTCGAGGGATTTTATCTAAAATTATTATGTACGATAACACTTTTTTTAAAGCAAAATTTTTTGAATAAGTCAGACGTCAAATTTATCGATTCAATTCTTTAGCACGAGGGGTATATGTTAAGATTATTTCATGAATTCATAGTATTATGTGTACTTACAGTATTAATAGGAAGATTTTTTGCAATCATACGTTGATTCTGACATCCATCTGACATCTGACAAATTTTGTTGTTATACGTAACCATTGTAACAATAGCAAATCGTTTGTTATTTTTATACTTCTGTCAGATAAACGTCAAAAACTAATAAGCAAAATCTGCTTGAAATGAATAATTTGGCATGTTTAAAGATATAGAATATCGGAAAACATAAAAATCATGTAAGTATCTTGCTAACCCTACACTGCCACATGTAGCATATCTGATACGTCCAATTCTTTTCCATTTATTTCATGACTTGGACCGAATTTTCACTAATGGAGCTTTGTAGACGATCTGCTACATCCTTATTTACACGATCATAAGGTCGTTTATCGCATATTAACATAATATAAAATCAACAATCGTCATATATGAAACAACGATTGAGGAGTGCACATTGCTGCTTTGTCGGTTGTTAATAATATTGTTTTTTAAGATACTTGTTATACTGTTTTAAACAAATAATTGTTTATAATAATAACTAAAGTTAAGAATATTGTATTTCTTTCATTTTTGTTCTTGGTTTTATTAATATATAGTCTAATTTTTGGTTGTAAAATCAGTTGTAGCAGATTTGATACATGGAGCTTATCGTATACTTTTATTTTAGAAAATATGTCATTTTATAATTAGTCTCTCAGATGCTGAATCAGCTGATATTTTAGCTCATTTGCCGGAAAGCGAGGAAGAATTTGCTATATTTCAGATTCTGAAGAATATATACTAATAAAAATGAAAAGAATCAAAATGATGATAACTATATGATATCAACTCCATGCCACTCATGTTTGAAGATGGAATAATAACAAACGACGATGACAAAAATGTATACGATGACATTTTCGATGAGGACCGAGGCCGTAGAACCTTAGAAGAACATACCTCAACCGCGCAATCCTAAAAACTAAGCCCGCGAGTTGAGAGAGAAATTTTCTAAAATATGTATTATGGAGGAAGAAAAATTTAGTTTTATACGAAGACAGCAAAAATATCAGGGAAACTTATCATTTGAAAATTTTGTTTCAAATTTGACTTTCCCGTATATTTTATTAGATATTTCCAATCGGTGCCATTGCCACTTCAAGAGTGCTAATCTGTTCATGAACAGATATGTGCGTGATAAAATTTGAAACAATATGCCCGCAATACACCATAAATATATTATGTGGTTGAGATGTATTTTCGTACAATTTTGAAATTTACACTGGCACTTCAAATAGTATATTGTGTATCTAGAGCGCAAAGTACACAATTGCGCGAGGCGAGTTGTAGCCCGAGCAACAGCGACTAGAGGCGTAGCCGAGGTTGGCTGAGGGTCGTTCACGGCGAGGGCTGCAACTTAGCCGAGCGCTAGTTGCCTTTGCTCACACAAGTTGCACACGATATTTTTTTTCATACCTGCACGCAAAGTGAATGATTTTTGTGTGTGTGCAAAGTGGTTCAATTTTGTAACTATACGGAAATGCGTGCGCAAAGTAGAAGCATGCGGGAATGGCGTGCGGAAAAATTCACTTTGTGCACGTCGCAAGATGACAAAAACAAAATTCTACCCGACACATGCCTACTATGATAATGTTTTATGGGTATTACAATGTTGCTATTCATAAAAATTATTTTGTAATTCATTTCCTGGATTATATTGTAAAGATTTTGGTTCTTAACATTTTATCTTAACAACTATCCCCTAAAATTAATAGGTAAGTAACTTGAGCCAAATAAATAAAAATAAAACTGATTCCCTATACAGCAAAGTCAAAGCAGACACCTGATATATTATGTACACCAAATGCATTATGTATCATATCTGCTACATTTACATTTTTCATAAAAATACTAATTTTTTAACAAAATAGATTTTTTTGCATATTTTTCCCGTGAACTACGGTCCATTGTCTACCATTATAGTATTTTTAAACAATTTTAAAAAAATAGAGCAGTGTAGGGCTAAATATGCCTTCAAAAAGCTCAAAATTTGTTAGAAAAAGCTAGCTGCAATTTAATCGCGATTAAATAGCATGGTGCTATTTAATCACTTATTTAAATTGGAAAACAATGAAAAATAAGACAATCTGATTGGTCAAATTTATGATGAGTGAAATAATCGTTATTAAAATATAAAAGTGGCAAAATTATGGACCAACAATAAGTTTCTCTGCATTCAAAGCAGCTTCGTCAGTCCTTGTTATAGTTTATATTATTATTATATTAATTATTGCTTTCGATTTTGAACCAAAAATAATACCGAAAAAAATCGCTGTGAGCGTCAGATAATATTATCTGCCGCTGGTGAACCAATCAAATTGCAGCTGTCAATAAAATTTAATTCAAATTTTTATTAAACAAAATAAATCAAAGACGACTATAAATATTATTTCAATCCGAATTATTTTAATAAATTTTCTTACACGAATATCAATTTTATTGTAAGGTTTCGACGTCTGAAGAAAAAATAGCATATTTTATGCGAAGCTAAGTGACTTTTTATGGCTCATCTGTAGTTGCCGGATTCGCTGCGCTCATCCGGCAAACGCCTACTAACAGATTCGCCACAAAAAGTTCCACTTTAGCTCCTTATTAAATAATATACTATTATTGACAGCTGCAATTTGATTGGTTCACCAGCGGCAGGTAATATTATTGTCTGTCACTCTCAGAAAAGTAAAACTTTAGCTGTTTCTATGGAGATATGAAATATTATGTTTTTCTGACGTTTGAAGAAAAACGCATTTTTCCTCGCCAGGGAGGAAAAGTAGGTACTGACTGGTCAGAAATACCTCACTTTCGTCCCTAATATTAGAGCCGAAAAGTGGCGTTTTCGGTACAGGCGTCCAGGTATTGAAAAAACATAATTATAAAAAATCTGATGTGGCCAGCACAAGACATCCTGCCATACTTACTTTATTCTTATACAAAATATAAATATATTAATATAGATAATTATACTACTACTCACAAATATATTTTAGTCATTTTATTTACAGTATAATTCAATTAAATTTGAAAAAATAAGTTAGGAGAATAGAGATGTTTACTCTACTATTTAAAAAAATCATGAATTTTGTTACTTGACGGGTGCGACGATAAAAAGGAATTTTGTAAAAGTAAGATTGTATTTTTCTGCCTTAATTCAAATAGTTAACTAATAAAGTAAGTTGCATTTAAACGATAAAATCAAATGGAATTTAATGCCGAAGTGCAAAAATAACAAATTTTAATTCTTGTTAGGATTTTTTAACAATGTAATTCGAATGTTTTGGTTCCCCCTTGTATCAATAATATTTTATCAATTCTGAACACATTACATTGACAATTCAACTCATGTGTCATCTGTCAAAAATGGACCAATCAATTTTGAGTATTTATAAATTTTCCACCAATTGAAACGAATTTTTTTCGACAATTTATCACTAGTGCTCGCAGCGACATAATTTTTCGACAATTTTAAACAATTGAATATATCTTTATTAATCAAAATCCTATTGTTATAACTGTTGTAATGGAAGTGAAGCTATTTATAAATCATTTTCATAAAGAAAGAATACATTTTTATTCGGTGAATTGTCCTCCGAATACCATTCGTGTTCCAAGTAATGTGGACAATTTTTGTGGCTGCATCACTCATGATTATTCCGCTTAAGAAAATAGCACTCGTGCTACGCACTCGTGCTACGCACTCGTGCAATTTTCAATCAAGCGTAATAACCATTCGTGATACAGCAACAAAAATTGTCGACATAACTTGGAACACTAGTGGTATTATATATGAATATTTTTTGACAGATGGTTTAACCAATCATATTGCGCAATGATGACGTCAAATGACGTAATGCAACCAATAGAATTGAAAATGTAAACTGATGTATCTGACAACATAACTTTGTAGATTAGGTTTTATTTTGTTACGTTAGTTACAGAAAATAAATAAATTTGTCACATGAAACGTCAAAAATGTTTATCAAAATGAGTCGTTTTGGTAGTATTTTTAAGAAGAAAAATATTCTTCCTAAATACCATTCGAGATAATAATTTTTTGAGAGAATTTTTGTCTATTCCACGGCAACTTATTGCAATTTCACTCCACAAAACATCATCTGACAATTCCCCTCAACTTCGTTTCGGGAAATTGATAGCTGATGTTTTGTGTCGTGAAATTGTTAGAAATAAGTTGCCGTGGAAACGACAAAACAATTCTCAAAAAATTATCATCTCTTATGGTATTACCCCTGATAATAAAATTTAACACAGAGCATATAATTATTAGTAAATCGACAAATGTATAGTACGTTTCAATTTTATTTGCTTTACCTAAATTTGGGATTACAAGAGGGGAGATAACAGAACAATAGAAAGTAACCGCCCTATTCTGGTTCAACAGAGTTGTATTAAGTGCAATTTAGTATATAACCATTTTTTTGTGCGATACGAAACCAATGTCCACAGGCAGTACTTCTAGGGTGGTCATGGAAACCTGCTTACTGAAACAAATGTATACCTAATTGAATTATTTAATATAATCTATATTTCTTATTTTATCACAAATCTTATTATTAAATTTCTAGTAATACATCTCTGTTGCGGCGGCTTCTTCAGAAGTTTATTTTCTATTGTTAGTGTTATCTCCCCTCTTGAAACCCAAAATTCAGGTAAAGCAAATAAAGTTGAAACGTACTATACCTAGTATACGATGCATTGTTGTGACAACAAGTATAAATTGTCGTCATTTAACTTTCATTTAAGTATTGACCCATTTAACTGTTTATATTTATAATATTAACAATTATTACGGGAAGAATATTCGGTATTTCATTTCAAGCAGTGAGTATAAAGGTTATAGAGAAATAATGTAATTGTATTTTTTGTTATGTGTTTGATCACTTTTGTTCGAAGATGGCAGCACAGAACTTTGAGTAGTTACGAACTTTCACCTAAAGATGGCATCAATAGCCATCTAACGAGAAAATATTGAACTATTTCGGAAACCTATTCTGTGAACAGTGTTGTCAATATGGTTTTAAAAGTTGTAAACTATTCATTGGTGGAAGAGCACGTGGTGTGGTACAAAGAGAATAGAAAATAAGGGGTGGTGCGCGGCATGGTTTCGGTACTATACTCAGAAAGAAACTGTCACAAAATGTCAAAGTATCAATTTAAAGTTGATGTTAACGCTGTTTTATAGCTATAAAATGTTAATTCATTTTAATTTTCTTGTTTCTTACTCATTGGAAATAACTTTGCAGCCTATTATTTAGTTTCCATCTGCCAACACAACAATCAATGCTAGTATAACATCAAACTGTTTTGTTACTGGACACAATTTTTATTTATTATTATGAATAATGGCATTTCACTTACACATTGAGTTACTTTTATGATTTATTTTAGATCTACCATGAAATAAATATATAAATTAATTATTTATTTGAAATTTCTAACCTTGTATGGTTCATTATTTGTGAGTTACGCCACAGTCAATCAAAAACCTATAGGTAGACGTGAATTTCGTTAAAAAACTTCCGACTTATGAGTCAAAAAACCAATCAAGTCAAAAAAAATTTTAAACTCCATACACATCGTCAAAGTTGGACATATTTAAAATTAGAATTTATTATTTTTCACCGGGGTTCTGGCGGGGGGCGGGAGGGGTTGCGCTAAAATTCGCAGGCATGACTTTAAAGTAGACACTTCAAAGTTTTTCGCCCACAAAGATTCATCGAAATCGATTGAAAATACGCCGAGTTATGGCGGTTTGAAAATGTTCGAAATTTCACGAATTTCAAAGTGTTTCATTTTTTTTCCGCCAGTGTATTATAGGACTAAAGTGCAAGATTTAATCCTGAAGGTGAAGTTTATTTCACGAGCCGAAGGTGAGGGAAATAATCACCTGATGGATTAAAGATACCGTCAACTGGGGCGAGTTTTGTTCTTTCCGCGTATTTTGATCTAAGGATATTTTATGATTTATTTATTATTTATTTATTTATTTATCTTTGTTTCTACATGTAGCTAATACAATGACTGTTATCTTCTGACACATGCTAACATAAAATTCTAAGTATTCTAATTATAAAAAAATATTTCAAATATGTGTATTAATGTGGCCATTTTGATAACACGTTAAACTTCTTATTGTGTAGATGTTAACTAGGGTTTTAACATACCCCGAAAATATAAAAAACGGTTGGGCTGTAAATCTTACTCAAATTATACCCAAAAATATTTAGATGCTGCTATAAAAGCAGTACAGCTTAAAAAAAGTCACTACGGCAAGCCTCGGAGCGATATTCTATATCAAAGAGTACGCTAAGCGATAAATTGAGAAATACATTTATTTACAAGCTATAAATGCGTTTAAAATTATTTAAAAAATTATAATACATAAATACATATTTTTTTGACAATTTTGTGTCCGAAGTTACTTTTTTATAGGTACCTGTTCGGTTTACTATGGGTTTTTAATAGCTGTCCGAATTCACCCCACATCGAGAGGTGAATTCGGACAGCAGAAAAATATAAAAAAGTACTATAATTAAAACATTAAAAATATGGTCTATATTGGAAAATCATGCTAAGACATCAGTTGCAACATCTTATCAAAAAAATCAAATTTATTTTACAAATTAACAAAGTTATTGCAAAAAATATCAAAAAAGTGTCCGAAGTCACCCCAGTTGACGGTACTTTAGTCCTGTGGTATATATTATTTTTAATGCCTAGGCAGTAAAAGTAATTGTTGCTATGTTGAATCAATAAAATTTCACGAAAATATAAATAACAAATTTGTTTTTCGCCGACTGACATCAAAAGTGCTATTTTATTATTTACAGTTGACAATCTGTGAAATGTCACTTTTAGTATACTTATGGCAATAATAGTATATTGTACAACAAGAGTGGATGTGATGCCTATATCGCACGAGAACGAGTTTGCAGTCACGACCCCACAGGGGGAGTGTCTGCAAACGTTCGCGTGCGATATAGGCAATCCACTCGAGTTGTACAGCCTATTTTTTCTACGAAATATGGTTTTTGCAATAAAATGCACTCAATGTGATGCCAAAAATTATTTAAAAGTAGGGTTACATCAATTATTTTGTGACATATATGACATTTGAATAATTGTTGCCAACGTAAAATCTCTAAATTTTATTTGCTTTTTTAGCAATAAAATAATGCTTTTAGACATAATTAATTATTAAATAACAGTTGATTTAATGTTTTTAGTAATTATTTGTCATAATAAAAACATAATTTGCACGCATTAACAATTTTTTGACGTATTTGATTTTGAATTTCATATCCACACCTGGTGTGGATATGATATCCCTATCCACACATGATAGTATGAAGGTATGTTGCCAATATCCAGTAGGGAGTAGAAAATAGTATATTGTACAACAAGAGTGGATGTGATGCCTATATCTCACGAGAACGAGTTTGTAGTCACGACCCCACAGGGGGAGTGTCTGCAAACGTTCGCGTGCGATATAGGCAATCCACTCGAGTTGTACAGCCTATTTTTTCTACGAAATATGGTTTTTGCAATAAAATGCACTCAATGTGATGCCAAAAATTATTTAAAAGTAGGGTTACATCAATTATTTTGTGACATATGACATTTGAATAATTGTTGCCAACGTAAAATCTATAAATTTTATTTGCTTTTTTAGCAATAAAATAATGCTTTTAAACATAATTAATTATTAAATAACAGTTGATTTAATGTTTTTAGTAATTATTTGTCATAATAAAAACATAATTTGCACGCATTAACAATTTTTTGACGTATTTGACTTTGAATTTCATATCCACACCTGGTGTGGATATGACATCCCTATCCACACATGATAGTATGAAGGTATGTTGCCAATATCCAGTAGGGAGTAGAAAAAATAATTTATCTACGACTACTATGAAAAGTTTATATTTATGCTTTCAATTGTCAACGTAAAGTTGATTGTTACCACGCAATTATCACAAGAAAGAAAAAAACTTCTTTTTTGCCATGACTTTGCCGGGAGTTTGACTCTCCGTAGAATCTCCAAAGATCGCCGTGCGAACAGGGCTTTAGGCAGCAAATCTGTATTTTTTTCCATGTTAAACACATTATTTTTTCGGCGATTGTTATTAATTAATATTAATTTAACTAATTTCCAAAGCAATCGCTCAACAAACGCATAGCAATCGTTCAACAAACACGCATAGCAGGGTCGATGCTGGCATAGGTGCAGAGCGTGCCCCCGTACGTGGGCGGCCAAAATTTGGAGCGGCGGAAACGCCACTTTAAAAAAAGCATTTATATATTAATTTTTTTTAAAGTAATTTTAATACAATTTTGTTTTATTTAATGTTTTTCGTTATTCATGAAATATTACATTTAATTTAAACGTAACTGCGATTTATTTTTGAATTGTAATTAAGGGTCCTACATTTTGATTGGTCTACAGATGACAGATGAAAGTCAGTTGAATTCGATTGTATTTGTATTGCATGTCGATCTCGCCCTAAAACCGTCCAAAGCGAGAAATGCAAGGTACAACAATAATTTAATTCATAATTTGTACATGATAAAAAAATAATTATGAATCTGTTAATATGGAATTATTAACAGTACTGTACTTAAATTCTATAAGAAAAATTTACATTATGTCAAATGTTATGACATGACATACACCATACAGTCAGAATATTATTTTATCGAAATCTATAAGACTAATGGGTGGATTCTGTTCAAATATGTAAATGCTACAGATTTGTAAATCTTTAAATAATGAACAAAATCACATCAATGTTTGTTGACAAGTATAAAAATGTTCATATGATTATAGATTTCATTGCGATTTTGTTTCATATTTATAATTTTACATATCTGTAGCACTTACAGATTTGAACAGAATTCACCCATAAGTATCAGTTTGGGATTTTCTATAACTTATAGATCGAATTATCTATAATTTTATAGAAATTTAAGATAATGTCCGGGATTCCACTATTATTATCATATCATTATGTTTAATGAATTCAGTTGGTTTGGTCTCTTAAATTTTACTGTTTATTCCCAAGTGATTTTTAGTAATAATGACATGATTTATAAACCAATTTTACTTTCTGCAAATTATGATTAATATTTTAATACCAGTATTTCAAACGCTTAGAACTGTTTAGAATCTCAAATATTACACTAAAAAATAGTACAAAAGACTGTTTTTATGCAAGCTAAAACTATATTCATTTAAATTTTAAAATTGATCCGAACGGAAATTAAAATTTCAAACAGCCTGTATTTATTAAATAATAAAATACATTGTGCATAAATTGATATTTTCGGGTGTTTTAATTTACAATAGGTATTTAATTTATCTCTGTTTTATAATATTATAACGTTAAACGTAAGTATTTCTTGAATGTACAATTTTAATTCTAATAATTTTACGCCTGACCCAATGCTCGAATACTGTTCAAAATCGCGGACTGAACGGAAAGATTGTGTGTGAGTAGCAAGTAGTAGCAATAGCAATCTTCTGTTGCTCGTCCGCTGTGTAGAGTTACGTTATTATTTGACAACACTGCACATCCCACGCTGCAGACATTAGCGCAGACCAAAATCACCCGTTCAGTTATAACTTACACGAATAGGTGGCAGCATGTCCTGATGCATAATTTCGTATAAAATTCCGCCATATCCTATTACAGAAATCCCATATACATTATTTCTCTATAACCTTTATACTCACTGTTTCAAGTCAAGAATATAAATATGGGTATAAAGGTGACCCTACAAAAATACAATGTAGATTTTTTGATCGGAATATTTCGTTGGTTGTCGACTGTAGTCGCCCGTGTTGATCAGTAAATTTATCAACATGCTAAGCAGTGTGCCCTGAAATACATCATTGGGCTAATAGTTTTAGTTTTGTGGGCTGCACATAGAGTCCGACACTCAAGAAACTCACAATTTGACGGAGTAAATAGCACCCATAAGGTGCCCGTTCTGTAGCTTGCTTTTTTCTGTGACGTAACTCAATGTATAGACAGCTCACGTGTGGTAACGCAAAAAAATTTCCCGAGATGCAAGTGCCATCTATTGTGCAGGAATGGCGGTAAAAGAAGGACTGTTGTTCTATCGGTAATATAATTTCCTTCATTTTTCTTCTTTAGTCATATATATCTGTCTCTCTTATTCTTGTTTGTGTCTTGTATTTGTTCGAGGTCTTGGTAATGGTGAAGACGACGCACAGTGTAAACAATCGTTTGTACGATTGTTAAGCAGAAATTTTTGTAAGAAATACCATTATATTTTAATTTAATTGTTTTCATTGTGCTATAAAAATCGCATATGAACTTTACGACATAAAATTATACATTTTTATATTCTTGAGGTGCGTACTGCGTATAGATAATTTGATGTAGTAATTGCGTAGTTCGTGATTTATGAACTTTTTCAGATAAATGCGAACCTCTTCATAAAATCACAACCTCCTTCACACAAACTTCATTTTGCATATGTCTCAATACAAAAAATGTGCTTATAAATTCTGTTCTTCGACGAGACAATCTGATTCAACTATAGGTACATTTTTTCAAATTTCCCGTGCACAATGCAAATATCTGTGACATGTGGTTACAGAACTGTGCAAATATAAATCTCTTAAAATTGACACAGAAAACACTGTCTTCTAAACTGGTGTGTGAAAAGCATTTTAATTCCAAAGATTTCGTAAATAATGTTTTGCGAAATAAGCTTGTTTATAGTGCTCTAGCGAATCCATATGTCGATCAAATTTCATCATCCTCAACTCAAAAAATAGAAAACACTGCAATATCACCAGATAATATTAAATTACTAACTCCCAAAAACACATATAAACGAAAAATTGATGATTTCTCAGATTTCGAAATTCGAACTACTTCCGGCATGATGAGAATAATAACGCCTGAAAAATCAGCCAGACGAAAACTAGATCTTTCTCCATGTGATTCAAGCCGTAAAACTACGAATATAATTTTGCCGAAAGTTAGCACTCCTGTGAAAAATATATCTCCCTCCAAATTCAAAGTGATTCAAAAAGCGAAACGCCAAACTAAAAATTTAAGGTAGAAAATCCGTCGGTCATAAGCGTGCGTGATTTCGGTGTGAGGTGAGGCCGAAGCAGTCAAATAATCAGAAATAAATCATTAAAAATCGTAGATTTGGATGTAAATTACAAATCATAGGTATCCAATTAAATAAAAAATATAATTGAAATTTAAGTTTACACTGAAATGCAGTAGTAGTACGTCAAAAACATAATTTTTCTTGAGACTGGAACCTTTTGCATGCGATTTCTCAACCATTATTGCGGTGACCCATATTTTTTATTTTTCTAATAAATACCTCAAATATCAAAGAATAACATATTCGTTTTCCAAATATGTGTTGGGTTGTTCTGATATAAAATTTTCTAATCGTTTAGTAAATCTACTGGTAACCTCCATATACGCAATGTATTTTAGCGCGTTTTTGTGTCAACTTTAAATTCAATTATCTTCGTTATTTAAACGGTTACCTATAAATTTTAATTTTTATTCAAATTCTACGACTTGTAATGAATGCTGTATATTAATTTAAGTCATATTTTGGGTTGTCACTACACATGGATTTACTACCTTAAATCGTAAGAGAATAGAGATTTTTCGATTAAAGCGTAAATTACTGAAATTTGAGAATATGTCTAATACTTTAAATAAACATCCGAATACATTTATTCAAATGTTAGCACGAACTAAGAAAATACAACAAAGGACACGCGCTGAAAAAGATCTTGCCATGAGCTTGTATTTCAAATCAGCTAGTAACTACAAATTTATGAAACAAATAAAATTTAATTTACCGGCTTTATCTACAATCAGAAAATGGACGGATATTTTTCAACTTCCAACAGGAATAGTTCCAAAAAAAAAATCAAAATTGAAGGTAGCTACAATGAAGAATAGAGAAAAACAAGTTATATTACTTTTTGATGAAATGGCAATTAAACAAGGTTTAGAATACAACAAAACTCGTGATATGATTGAAGGATTCAGCGATCTATAGGATTTTCAAAAAGATCCTCTGCAATTGGAACTCAAGCTTTAGTATTTATGGTTCGAGGATTATTTTCATCATGGAAATTACCAGTTGCTTATTTTATAAGTTCCGGATCCATAAAAGGCGATAATCTTAAAGATTTAGTTACTACCGTAATTATAGAATTACAAAACCTTGGTTTGGTAGTTAGGGCAACAACATGCGATCAAGGGTCTAATAATCGAAAAATGTACCGTGATTTAAAAGTTTCAGAAACAGAACCATATTTTTATGTACGTGATCAAAAAATTTGTGCCCTCTTTGATGTGCCTCATCTTTATAAAAGCATTAGGAATATTTTATTGAAGCAGGATATAGTCATTGGGAACAGTAAAGTTTCGTGGAGTGATATAAGGAATACTTATTTAAAAGACAAAAATACTACCAGATATTTAACAAAAATTACAAATGCTCATATACAGCCAAATTCGTTCCAAAAAATGAACGTAAATCTTTCCACAAAAGTGTTTAGCCACTCCTTAAAAAATAATCTTTTTGATTGCCTTAACAGTAAACATTTAAATGATTTAATTAGTTTCCCCGTATGGCTGACTTTTGCTAATTTTGATGACAGTTCCTAGCACTTATTTTTAGGAAAACTTTAGACAAAACTTTCCTCGTGAGTATTACAAATTTATACCTAATTAACTTACTTTTTATGAAAATTATGTGTTATGGAATCCTCATTCTCATGCGTATTTTATTTTGTTCAAATCGCTGGGTAGTCGGCCAAACGGAAAACGATACCTACACGACTATAAACAAGAAGGGTGAGAGAAACAAAACCAACCATCGTAGTTCTCTTGCGCGCCGTTTTCTTGCCGTTGCGCTAAGAACTAGCGAGTACCGACCGCTCCCCACACAACCCACACAATAAAGCTATCGCGTTACACTATCTGCATTTACGTGAGCTGTCTATACATTGAGTTACGTCTATGGTACTGCACAGGAACACATACTGTTACGGTGCAAGTTAGTACAAAAGTGTGCACAAAACTGAATAAACGAACGCATCTCAGATGAATTATGTTACATGCATTAGAACAAATTTACATTCTTTAATCTCTTTTCAACACACCTACCTGTATCCTTTTTATTACTTTTGACGATTGACGTTTAAATGAATTGATATTTTTACAAAAAATCTGCTGTGGCCACCACACGACCTCTCGCCTAGTTCTGCTTATTCCACTAATCTAATAAATAGTTTTACTTACATTTTAATAGTTTCATGTTCCTGTAATATGTAAACGATAATGTAAACCAATATGCAAGCAAAAGATGTCAACTGTACTGTCACTGTCATAATAATTCAAATTTTATGTAGAAACAAATTTTATATCATGGACAACAAGATACTGGAATTTCAAAAAAATAGAATATTAATTGTACTTTATTTTATTGTTATATACTTCCAGATTCAGCAATTTGTATTTATAATTAATTGTACACATAGATAATCACAATTTCTTTTATTTTTAATTGCAAAAATTGTCATAAATAAATAATGTACCAATATATTTAAGGAAAACTTTTCCAAACTTCTAAAAGTACTACTTCCGGTTTGCGGATTTCTACCAAAATCTTATCCGATGTTAAGATACTTATTAAAACCTTAAATATGAAATTTGGTTATAAACGGTTTGATACTTTTTAAGTTATCGTGGACGAAAAATCGTCGGATCATACAAACGCACACACACACACACGCACACACAGACATCATCGTGAAAATAGTAAATTCGTATTCTAGAGACCCTGAAACGTGCTTATCCACCAAAAACTCATACTCGAAAATTTTGACCCATTACAATACCTCTCTTATAGAATATGAGGCGAGAGGTAAAAATGTATTAAAATCAAAAAAATTTAGCAAGATTATAAATAATTTAAAACTGGTGATTTTTTCAAAGAATTTTGTATAGAAATTGTGCAACTATGTTATTTCTCCATTTATAAAATTATATTAATATTATACTTACTTGTCAAATTTCCAGCACAGTAGGAAAATTTAGTTAAATTGATATAGAAAGTAGGATTCAATTCTCTGCATGTATCGCTGTCTACGACCAAAATTCTTCCCCACAAGAGTTGATCTGATCTCGTACCAACTTCTGTCAAGCCGAAACCAACTACCACTCCACTCTTATTTTCTACAGTTTTCAAATCTACGTCCTCCTGCCAAAGACAAATTGGTTGTATTCTAGAGTTTAATGTAATTTGTCTGTCGAATTTGATAACGGCGATATCAAATTTAGGAATATGATATTCGTATTGTGGATGCTTGAACAGTTCAGATACTTTGACGGCTTGTACATATCCTGAACGCATTTTTCGAAGATTCGTAATCCCAAAATACAAATTGATTGAAGTTAGGTCCACAGGTTGTTTAAAACTAAAATGAATATACAAATACATTTTAACAATAATTATAAGGAGGTACACATGGGCAGTGCGGGTTCAAGGAGCAACCTCCTATACTTGCAATGTATTGCAACTAGGGGTGGACGCACTGAACTATACTCATACTATAGTGAAAATCACAAGTTTTGGCAGTATGGCAGAGATAGGCAATGTTATTCTTATGGAGGTAAACTCGGCCTTGTTGCCAGTTTTACACTTACATTGTTTCATGGTACACCATTCAGTTTTCATGCTTTAACACATTTAGTTTGCAGTGTTAAATTTCATAATGAAATGTTAGTATAGGGTTGTAAATCTTATAGCGGTGGAGTGGTGCCGATGGGAAAAGAAGCCAGCAGTTATGAAACAGTTTGAAAATATTATAAGCTTGATTTCACATTACTTAAGAAATGATATAATAACTATACCTACTCCTGTAATCTTATTTCAAGACATATACTAATTACATTTCTTGTAATGTATTTGTAACTACCATCTAATGTAATCCCAACTAACATAGTGCCATAATATGTGAAGCATATTCAAAAATTTCCGAGGAAAAATGGACAATTTATGATAGGCACATTGTAAATGAAGAAAACAGATTTTGGGAAGCTGATCAATTGCAAGATGATATCGAACCTTTTATTATTAATCTTGATGACGCAAGTAACGACAGTGATACTGAAAGCGATGAAGATGTAACGCATGAGTTGTATGTTTGAGTACCGCTGCTACGCTTAGCTTCCTGGCTCGAAGTTTAAAAAATGTAAACAGGTCCAGGACCTTACTTCAAATTTTCAATGTACTTAGTATGTGATATTTTTCTTTAAGTTTGTAATTCTATTTTATGCTATGTATATATTGACAACATTTGTTCATTAATTGTTATGTCTTTTAAACAACATGTATATATTTGTATTACTCGCCATATGTGATTTTGACTTGGCCGTCTTTGGCTGTGTTTATTTTATTGTTACATTGTTATCAATTTGTTATCGAAAAAATAAAATAAGATTGTATATTTATATTAATTTAATATTTTACTTAATTATGTATCCTTCATATTAAACGAGAAAAATTATCAGTAAAGAGGGTGAGAATAAATTGAAACACTGGAGAATTATTGTATAATTTATCGAATTCTCGAATTATATTTAATTAGATTATTTTTTGACTTACAAATTTAATTTAGAGGAACCAGAGTTTTTTCTCAAAGTAAAAGATTTTAAATTGGATGCATATCAATTGATTACTTATTAATGTATTCAATGAATTAAACATTTTATTGGTGTTGAGAAACATCAAGAAATAATCAGCATAATTTATTAAAAGTACAAGTAAGCGAAAAACAAACAATCCGCCTCTGGATTCTCCATCTTTGTCTAACACATTACTCTTATGGGATACATTTAGCAACACTGTATTGCTATCTCTGCCATACTGCCAAAACTTGTAATTTTCACTATAGAACCCGCGCAGCGTCGGCTAGCCCGATCCGAGAAAGGGCCGCAAGGGTTATCTCTGTCCTACTCGTGCCAGTGTGCGCATGCGCAACGCATTACGAGGACAGTAATGGCCCTTACGGACTATCTCTCTCGGATCGCGGCGTTTCTATAGCAGACAGCAGAGACGGCCAATGCGCGTTCCAGTATAGTTCAGTGGGTGGACGGTACTGAAATTTCAATATCGTATAAAAATTGCAATTTCAATATTTTCGTTACATCGATCATTTCGATATGTTGATACATTTTGATGTATCGATTTATTGAAATTGGAATCATGATGAAAGTACTTATAAAAACTATTCGATTTACCCATTTGTAGTAAACTGTGATTTTTATTTAATTATTCTTATTTTTAAATACCTTTCTCTGTTTTTACTACCTACATCTAGAAGTTAAATTATCAAAATCATTATGCACCTACTGCTATCATGTTAGTACATATATAATAACTTTATAATATTATTTTAAATATTTATATGATTCAAAATATAGCCAATTATAGCACACTGAAAAAAAAACTTGTTACTCGTAGATAAAACGAATTATCTAGAGGTGAAGTAATCCACGAAGCTAAAATATTCATTGAAATAGTAAAATTATTTCGCGATTTACGAATTTCGATTTGTATATAAAATAATTTGTATTTCTAATAAAGTATTATTTCAGCTAGTTAATATTTTCTACTGATAATTAAGTAAATAATTTTTTTATCTATCGTAATAGTAATAATATTCTTTATTAGTCAACTTATATCGCTGTTGCAGTAAATAAATTTATTCGTTACTGTAGCGAATATAGTTGTGCAACACAGCAAATGATCTTGTTTCTCGTAGTTAATATTTTAGCTGTGTGGCGAACTTGTTAGATCTTGTCAATCTCCGAGCGGTACCGCGGTATACTGGCATTCTGTTGTTGATAAACAAACAGGAACGTAGATTGGTCTGTGGTGTGTTTTCTATCGCAAATTATTGTAGTCAGTACTAGTTGTTTTATAAGTGAATTTTCAAGATTAGGTAAGTAATACGCGGAATTTTAATTCTAATATATTTAAATTGATTGTGACCTGGCATATTTTCTTCAATTTAACAGCAAACGTGAAATAATGGCCGATGATTTTGTAGTTGACGTGTTGCATCAAATACAAGACGACGCAGAAAAAATCATTGGAGTATTCAAAGGACAGTGTCGTTTTCTATATTCTGTAGACATAATATAATAATAAAGACAGGAGATGACACTCGATTGTTAATCATGTTACATTTTTTTACACCGCGAGCAACTAAATATTCACCACTGTTTAATATCACTCGTCTGTTTTGCAGTACCTATGTAATAATGAAAAAAACTAATAAAGTGTAAACATTTTTCATGGAATTGACAAGGAAGCTTTATATAGGTTAGAAGACAAGGACATAGAAAAAATAATACCGAAGTTAGGAATTCAGTTAAAATTAAAAAGAAAACTAAAGGAATTGAAACAGGATTCTTTCAGAACCACTTCCACAAGTACAGCCTCCATTGATTCTCAATCAGCAGTACTTTATGATGGAATATTAATGCCGCCTCCAAATAGACTTGTTGGAATTATTAGGTTTGAATCATTTGACAAAAAAAATAATGTACACTGCTCAAAACAATTAAAGGGTCAAGATTTTTTTTTTTAATAACTTTTTTTTCAAACGTAGAATTAATATGAAAATTTATTTATAGATACCTTAAACCTTTATTTAAACAATTTTATTACATTTAAATTTCAAATAATACGTAACACTGAACATGATCAGTCAGAACGAAAACCTGCGAAAAATAAAGTGTAAAAATTTAACATATAGTAATTTTTGTTTAGATTTATTTCTTATTTACAACTTTAATTAGGTGTATTACCTCCGTTAACATTAAATACAGCTTGGCAGCGATGTGGCATGCTGCGGATAAGCCTGCGTTTGTTTTCTTGTGGAATCTCTTGCCATAACTCCACTGGAGAATCTTTCAGTTCCCGTATTGTCTAATGCCCTGTTCACACGTTGCTACTTTGAAGACGCATACGTGCTACTGTAGCATGAAAAGAAATTCAAATCGAAACAATTACCGCAAAAAATCGCTATCTACACACACAACGATCAACGATGTGAAATTATCAACGAGTAGTTCTTGATACTTTGATGCTACAAATTAGCAGCGCTGCTATTTGACAAGCGACTCAGATTTTTTCTTGCTACAGTAGCACGAAAGTGTCTTCAAAGTAGCAACGTGTGAACAGGGCATAAAGCGGGTTAACTCGACTTTTGATGCGTTGTCCAAGTTGATCTCATAGGTGTTCAATATGATTGAGGCCAGGGCTACATGCTGGCCATTCCATTTTTTCAAAATTGTTGTCCACAAGGTACCGTGTGACTAGTCTAGCTGAATGCGCGCGGGCTCCATCTTGAATTAAGACAAACCTGTCACGTCTGTTCGGCGCTAAAAGAGCAAGCGATTGTACATGAACATTTAGAACATCATCTACATAGCGCCGTGCAGTCAAAGTGCCGCTTCGAGTCATGACAAGTTCGGTGTTAACACTGATGGATATTCCACCCCAGACCATAACTGAACCTCCGCCAAAAGGTACATGTGGCAGCATATTGTGTTGGATGTAGTGCTCATTTGTTCTTCTTCAGACTCGAAGAGATCCACCAAGCTTGTGTAAATTGAATTTTAATTCATCAGTTAAAAGTGCAGCACTCGAGTGTCTCAGTTGATAATTCGATGTTGCCGTGCATACAGAATTCGGGCTCTTTTATGCTTCCTGGTTAATGAAGGTACTTTAGCAAGAATTCTAGAAGATAAATGTCCCTCTAAAAGAATATTTCGTATAGTCTGATCAAAAATTATTTTACCATTTGCTCTAGAGAGGTCATTTTGTAGCTCTTGAGCTGTAGCGAACCGCTTAAGTAGGCCTTGGAATCTTAAAAATCAGTCTTCATTGGTAGTTATTGTTCTTCCTCGGACTTGCAAAGTACGTCTAGTTATAACCCGGTCTCCTAGTGTCTCTTCCATGCCATCCAGATAACTGATTGTGTAACTCCTAGACGTCGAGCTGCATATCGCTTTTTTCGTCTTTCTGTAGCGAAGTTATTGCTTCAGACATCTGAACTTCTGTTAAATATCTTCTGTGGCCTTTGTTTTGATCCATTTCATAAAATTTCACTGATACTTAACTGCTATACTTTAGTAAATGCTTAACAAATTATCGAAATAGGGCAAATTTCATTCCAGTTTCGCTCATTTTTTATTCATAGCAGTAAAAATAAATAAGGACATAAGACAAACAGATCAAACTAGTTCAGATACTTAAACAATACATAAGGCAACTTATATTCTTAATATAGATGTTCCTGATATATTGCAACCATTATTTTTATATTAAAAAAAATCTTTACCCTTTAATTGTTTTGAGCAGTGTATAATTTTTTTAACTGTATTAATTTGCAGATCTTATTTCGCCACCTAAAATAAGACATGTAGAAAATACTCTTAATAGATTTATTAAATTCTACGAACACAGGTGGATGCATATTAAATAATTATAAGCAAAATAATACCTTAGACAGGCGTGGCGTGGCAGAGATATACTTATTGACTGAAATAATAATAATAAATAATGAATTGTTGACAAATCCCGAATTTTATGACTCAAGTATTCACAACGGAAAATAAAGTATAGTAGGTATTATTCTTATTAAATACGTTTTCCTAAAGTATTGTGTTAATAATCTTTTTAATTTTAGGACACCTATTTCTTTGTTCAAAAATTACTACAAAAAGGAAAAATCCATAACGTGGCAAAAGGAAAATTATTTGCCAACTATTATAGTTCTCGTCGAAAATACAAAAATGCTGGTTTGATAGCAAGTAATTCCAGTAGTACTAATGAATCAAATATTGGTAAATATATTAATACTATTTTTCGAATATTGCAATTTTATATTATTTTTATTTTTTGTGTCTTCGGTGAGTAGTATATAATTTTAGTGTAGGTGTTTGTTTTTTTCTTATATTAGTAGCACAGTGTAATTTATTTAAATAACCCAAAAATTTTAGTTGAAGAAGAACCTGATTTGGAACAGAATGATACAGTATTGTGGCTGAAAAATAGCACAAAACCATTTAATATAGTGTTAGAAAATTGGAAAAAAGACCTATCAAATAAGGAAGAATTTTTTAAACAGCGATTATGGTGGTAAAATGAGTACATATCAGAGTGTCGACAAGTCATAGTTCCGACAAGCCACAGCATCTAAAAGTCATAGCGTATAAATGTCATAGCATCGACAATTACCCCCACTCCTGAGTTCATAGCGTTTAACTGTTAAACAGTCATAGCGTATAATTGTCATAGTGCCGACACTTACCCCCACTCCTGAGTTCATAGCGTATAACAGTTTTAAAAGTCATAGCGTATAAATGTCATAGAATCGAGTAAATTGCCACACCACCGGAAACTACAGCGTATAAAAACCATACCGCCTAATAACCACACGTCCGAAAAACCACAGCGTATAAAAGTTCCCCCACCACAATGTCTAGCTACCCATATACCAATTTTCACACTTCGATTTGCACATTTGTACCCAAACTAATCAATACTTACAAAACCCTAATTGAGTCCAACAGATCTCCGTTTTTTTAAAATAAACTAATCAATACTAATAAAACCCTAATTGAGTCCAACAGAACTCCGTTTTTACTTCCCCGATCTATGTAATAGAGGGAAGTATTGTAATCGTGATTTTTTGACAGTTCGAGATTTTGGTGAATCTTCACGTTTTAGACCCTACTGAACCCAAAAAACATAATTTTAAAAAAAGTCGGTCTGTCGGTCTGTCGGTCTGTTAGTCTGTTAGTCTGTTAGTCTGTCTGGATGTTGCATAACTTAAAAACGCGTTGGAATTTTGGACTGAAATTTTATATTTAAGATCTTGACCCAAATTCTGACTTCAAGTTCGTTAATGAGCTTTATTCAATCAGTGGTACCAACTTTATAAACATAACTTTTTTTATTTTTATCAAAATACTATCGTGTGTGGTATCAAATTAAAGCTCTCGAGAAAAGAATTTTAGTAGCAAAACAAAAATAACATATAAACGATCGTCAATTTTTTTAAAAAATAAATTATTCAAATTATACCGAGTTTGGTGTCAATTTAAAGCGCTCGGGGAGATAAGTTTAGTAAAAATGTAAAAAATTATATTTATGTGATTTTCAATTGTTTCTCAAAAAATTATTCAATTTTTTTTATTCAACCAGTGGTACCAATTTTATAAACATAACTTTTTTTTTATTTTTATTAAAATACTATCGTGTGTGGTATCAAATTAAAGCTTTCGGGAAAATAATTCTAGTAGAAAAATAAAAATAACATTTAACCGATCGTCAATTTTTTTTTTATAAATTATTCAAATTATACCAAGTTTGGTGTCAATTTATTTATTCAACCAGTGGTACCAACTTTATAAACATAACTTATTTTATTTTTATTAAAATACTATCGTACAAAAATAAAAATAACATTTAACCGATCGTCAATTTTTATATTATACATCCTTCAATTTGGTTTGGTGTCAATTTAAAGCTCTAGGGGAGATAATCTTAGTAAAAATGTAAAAAATGACATTTATGCGATATTCAATTTTTTCTCAAACAAGTATTCAAATTTCTTCAAGTGTATTATCAAAAGTTCTCTAAAGAAAAAATTTAGTCGGAGAATTAATAACAACATTTAAAACGATGGTCAGTTGTTTTTATCTCCCGCATTATATTCTATAAGGGGAGGTATTGTGAAGAGTTAAAATTTTCGAGTGTGAGTTTTTACTTTTTAGTTTTTAGTGAATAAGTACGTTTTACAATCCATAGAATACGAATAGGTAAAGTATTTTCGAGATGATGCCTGTGCGCGGTTGTGTGTGTTATTACAATATTTTGTGGACGATAACTCAAATAATACCAAACATTTAACAACCAAATTTTACATTTAAGGTTTTAATACAAATCTTAAGAATCCAGTTATTTTTTGTAGTAATCCGCAAACCGGACGTAGTACTTTGCTTAAATATTTCGATAAATAATTAATTTATCACAAAATTTTCTATTTTAAATGATGGATTATATTTTTGTCATCTACAAATCGTATTTAACATTTTTATCTGTACATGATACCTACTATTTAGAAAATAAATTATTGTTAATAATTCAGAGTATGAAACATAAAATTAAAGGCGTTACGAAAGTAAGTTATTAAAACTTATAGTCGGGGAAGTACTGTGCTGGCCACAGCAGATTTTTTATTAATAAAGTAATCATTATGAAATTTTATATGAGTACATTAGGCATAAGGAGACATCAAAATATATATTATTTACAAAAATATCACTTTCGGTTAAACCGGAAATGACATCAACTTTCTTATTTGAAATAGAACACCCTATATATTTTCACATATTTGAATTCTATGTACGATTCTGAATCCAAAGATGTATTACAAGTCTAGATTTCATGCAAAATATCTCAAGAAAAAGTCGAAATAAAGAAAATC
The DNA here is from genome assembly GCA_947534325.1 of Agonum fuliginosum. Classification (NCBI taxonomy): domain Eukaryota; kingdom Metazoa; phylum Arthropoda; class Insecta; order Coleoptera; family Carabidae; genus Agonum; species Agonum fuliginosum. Next base: position 15,978,110 of record OX384037.1, on the reverse strand, counting down.
AAAAAAGGTTACAAAATTGAACATTTGTAAAAACAATTGACATGCGATAGGTGAAAATAATTATTAACACTAGACAAAGGTCTAGAATGTGTGTAAACGAAAATGGTGGTCACTTTGAACGTCTTCTATAATTTTTACATCCCGCCTCATATTCTATAAGGGAGGTATGATGGGTAAAAATTTTCGAGTGTGAGATTTTAAGAGATAAGCACGTTTTAGGATCCATAGAATACGACTAAAGTATTTTCGAGATGATGTCTTTGTGTGAGTGTGTGTGTATGTGTGTGTATGTGTGTGTGTATGTATGTTAGGTTGTATGTAACATTTTTTTCGTTTTCTATAACTCAAAAAGTTACAAAAATTTAACAACCAAATTTTATATTTAAGATTTTAATACAAATCTTAAGAGCCCAGTGAATTTTGGTACCAATTCATAAACCGGAAGTAGTACTTTTAAAAAATATTTCGGTAAATAATTAATTTAAGACAATTTTTTAAATTTTAAATGAAATATTATGTGATTATTATCTACAGTCGATATTTTATAAATTTTTCTGTATCTGCTATCATTTAAGAATAATTAAAGTATATACTTATAATTTAGTATTTAGGTATCTTAATCGATTAACATTTGTTAATGTAAGTATAGCGGGAGGTCTTGTGGTGGCCACGTCAGATTTTTTAATTTGTTATCTTTTGTTTGTATTTCATTAAATAAACCTTTGATAGTTTATTTATTTTTGTAAGATATTTTGAATGGAATCTAGTCTTGTGGGATATCACTGCATTCAGAATTATATGTAGAATTGAAATATGTAAAAATATATAGGCTGTTCCATTTGAAATAAGTAAGTTGATATCATTTCCGGTTTAACCGGAAGTGACATATTTGTAAGTAATATATATTTTGATGTTTGATGTCTCCATATGGCTATAGTTTACCCATATAAAATTTTATTGCGATTGCTTTATTAATAAATAAGTTATTTTGAGCCCATTTTTTGGGACACCGGTATGTGCGGTTACCAGTCGTCAACATGCGGTTGTTAGTGGAGAGTACACCACCACGGGAGATTTTTGTTCAGATAAACTGGAATTCGTCTGATTGACCAGTTGATCATAAATATCATAAAGTTTTATTTATAATCTAAAGTTATCCTCAATTTTTACTTCCCCGACCTATGTAATAGAGGGAAGTATTGTAATCGCGATTTTTTGACAGTTCGAGATTTTGGTGAATCTTCACGTTTTAGACCCTACTGAACCCAAAAAACATAATTTTAAAAAAAGTCGGTCTGTCAGTCTGTCGGTCTGTCGGTCTGTTAGTCTGTTAGTCTGTCGGTCTGTCTGGATGTTGGATAACTTAAAAACGCGTTGGAATTTTGAACTGAAATTTTATATTTAAGATCTTGAGCCAAAATCTGACTTCAAGTTCGTTAATGAGCTTTATTCAACCAGTGGTACCAACTTTATAAACAAAACTTTTTTTATTTTTATCAAAATACTATCGTGTGTGGTATCAAATTAAAGGTCTTGGGAAAATAATTCTAGTAGAAAAACAAAAATAACATTTAAACGGTCGTCAATTGTTTTTTTTTATAAATTATTCAAATTATACCGAGTTTGGTGTCAATTTAAATCGCTCGGGGAGATAAGTTTTGTAAAAATGTAAAAAATGACATTAATGCGATTTTCAATTGTTTCTCAAAAAATTATTCAATTTTTTTTATTCAACCAGTGGTACCAACTTTATAAACATAACTTATTTTATTTTTATTAAAATACTATCGTGTGTGGTATCAAATGAAAGCTTTTGGGAAAAATATTCTAGTAGAAAAATAAAAATAACATTTAACTGATCGTCAATTTTTTTATTATACATTATTCAAATTATACCGAGTTGGGTGTCAATTTAAAGCTCTCGGGGAGATAAGTTAAGTAAAAATGTAAAAATTGAAATTTATGCGATAATCAATTATTGTTTCTCAAAAAATTATTTAAATTTGTTCAAGTGTATTTTCAAATTAAAGTTCTATGGGAAAAAAATTAGTCGAAGAATCAATAACAACATTTAAACAATGGTCAGTTGTTTTTACTTCCCGCATTATATTCTATAAGGGTATAAGGTATTGTGACGGGTTAAAATTTTCGAGTGCCAGTTTTTAGTGAATAAGTATCAGATTTTTTTACATGGTATTTAAATTATACCGAAGTTGGTATCAACTTAAATAGTTTGGGAAAAAAAGATAAATTTTATTTAAATTTTGCTGAATAAAGCATAAAATTAACGACGTTACGAAAGTAAGTTATTAAAACTTATAGTAGGGGAAGTACTGTGGTGGACACAGCAGATTTTTTTAAAATAAACTAATCAATACTAACAAAACCCTAATTGAGTCCAACAGAACTCTGTTTTTTAAAATAAACTAATCAATGCCAACAAAACCCTAATTGAGTCCAACAGAACTGTTTTTTAAAAATAAACTAATCAATACTAACAAAACCCTAATTGAGTCCAACAGAACTTCGTTGTTTTGTCATAAAACTAATCAATACTAACAAAACCCTAATTGAGTTCAACAGAACTTAAGTTAAATAGGAGAAAATTATACGCTGTGGACATTGTGGTGGGGGAACTTTTATTTCGCTGTGGTTTTTCGGACGTGTGGTTATTAGGAGGTATGGTGTCGATTTTATGACATTTATACGCTATGACTTTTAAAACTGTTATACGCTATGAACTCAGGAGTGGGGGTAAGTGTCGGTACTATGACATTTATATGCTATGACTGTTTAACAGTTAAACGCTATGAACTCAGAAGTGGGGGTAATTGTCGATGCTATGACATTTATACGCATGACTTTTAGATGCTGTGGCTTGTCGGATCGGAACTATGACTTGTCGACACTGTGGCATGTTCCTGGTAAAATTACCTACTATCTAACCGAATATCCTGTCTTAAAGTTAGAAATAGGATATTCTTTGGTAATTGTAACATATGTGCATCATATTTGATATTAGTAAAATAATATTCAATTTACAGCTTGAGGCAGATTTTGAAATCTTACATCCCGATGCTGTCTATAGCTTGTTATCCAAATGGAAAACTTTTGGACAGTGCATTATAGATATTATAAAAGAAAGCAAATATCTGGTATCCATTTTGAGGACGATAATAGTAATGAATGTAAGTGATGTCTTACGAAAATAAATTCTAAACTACGAAAATATAATCAATATTTATTTCAGCTACGAAATTTCTTGCAAGCTTCATGCTACTGCCATACGTTCTGCCCACAGTATCAATAAAAAAACAAGATTCTAAAAAAAAACTTGGCGACCATCTAGAATCGAAATTCTAGAAGGTTATCTCCTGCACGTAAAAGTAAGTTTATTATTTGTAAATCACACGTACTGTAGTAAGTGAAATTAATCATTGTTTTACAGACGGCTGCAGAAATTGAACTACATATTAAAGCCAAATTAAATAAACTGAACGAATTATTATACCTATGTACAGTCAATTTGATAATACTTTGTATAATGATAACAATGTTAAATTTGTTGTAATGCATACGTGCAATAAAAAAAATATTTTTGAACTAAGAAAAATATTTACTATACCACAAATAATATTTACTATCCCACAAATAATATTTGCTATCCCAAAAATAATATGTGTTATTACAAAAATAATATTATCTGTCCAGAAAATAATATTTACTACTTTAAGAATAATTTTTAGCCAAATAGTATTTTTTTTGCCTAATTTAGCCTAGAATATTCATAACTAGTTATTAAATTTATTAAAAACAGAGACGATACTGATTACAGCAGATAATATTTTTACTGAAGTCGCTAATACTTAATGTTTGCTATAGAAATATATCATAACTAGTTCAATCATAAATTTCACTGCGATGACTACAAATGGTATTATCGGTGATAGATATTTATATTAACTAGAACAGATAATATTTTTCAAAGATTTCTAGAATTTTTATTATCTGCAGTAGGAATAATATTATAGGAACACATATTAGTTCGTCTAGCGAACGTTCTAGCCTGTCACGATTTTAGAAGATGTTTTTAACTATGGTATCTAAGATTTTTCTTTCAGTGCAGGTTGGTGAGGATGAAACAAAAATTTTGGCCGGACATTCTGCAAATATTTTGCTCCTAATTTGCGCCCTAAAAATTTTGATGCTATCTTAATTATTATAAGAGTGAAAAATTAAATATTTTTTATATAAATATTTTTTACCCAAACAGGGTTAAATTTGCGCCAAATTTTTATTAGTATCATCAAATACAGAAGATATTTAACAACGAATGAATAATATTTCAAATTAGATTCAGAAAAGAGACTAACAGCGTATTTTATTGCTTCAAAACTAAACTGAACATAAACAGATTTGCTAATACAAACAAATTTTAAGTATTCGGGCGGTGTCCTTGCACAGGGCGCATTTCTTTAGGGGCGCAAAACTTATAGAATAATTTTTAAGAACACTTAAATTATAAATTGTATAACAATTTAAATTAAGTCAAAAAATAACATACGAGGTCTGGCTATGAAATAACGAGACTGCGCGCGCAGAAGGCGTCCTAGAGGGGAAACGAATGCAGCTGGAGATAGCTGGAGTGTCTACTATTCCGGTACAAAAACACGTTTTTGTCGCTGTAGTAGTATTCTTTCTATAAAAGTTAGACACGAACGTGTTTTCTTTTCGTGTCGATTTTCGCTTCACCTCTTCAATCGACTCGAACCGGGTTCCTTTTAAGGCAGACTTGATCTTCCATCTTCCAAGTACAAAAGAGTTTCACAATTTATGTATGAGCAGCGATAAACCATTTCAATAAATTAATCCTTTAAAAAAGTAAACATAAATGAATGAAAGCTTTAGTAATAATTCTTACCAAACTAAGAAACCTAGGTAAACTTGCTGCAAAATTATGTAACTATGTAGTTTATAAAATAATATTTAAATAAAAATAATTTTTAACACAGTTCCAAAGTAATTTATTAAGAATGCAGATTACTTAACATTTATTCCATACTAACATGCCGAACAGGAATTACGCGGAAGAGCGACGAAAACAGAGTCCGAGCCACGGCGAATTCTATACCAGGCGGGTGGGAGTGTGATAGAGGGAGAATGACGTCAGTGGGCTGGTTGTTACTACGTTACTAGACTTCGGTTTGAACGCAGCATATTTCACTGTATTTAAAATAAACATAATTACTAAATTTATTTAAATAATGCCTCGGAAATGTTGTGTTCCTGCTAATCAGAAATGGTATTTTCTTGAAGCATACTAACATTTTTTGCAAAAAATATAAGAAATACTGCAATAGTTACAATTTGTAATACGACATTTGAAGAACAAATAATTATCTCTTACAATATTATTTATTTAACATCTTTTCTATATCTCTACCAATAAAAGAAAATAATTTTTCAAAAATATATAATTTTACCTACCACGATTTGTAAATCATAATATGGGAAAAAATCTGCTGTGGCCAGTACAAAACCTCCCGCCATACTTACTTTATTTTTTTTACTTATTATACAAATATATTAATAAGTAGGTATCACTAGTCACAAATAATATTTTAGTCATTTTATTTAAACTGCAGAAGAAGATATAAAGGATATTTTACTATTGTCACTTTCATGTCATAATCATTTAAATTTTACGTAGTAACAAAAAATGTTAAACGATCATGGACTACAAGATACCGAAACACTAAATTATAGGTATTATAAACCAGTAGTATTCTGCATACTTCCGGTTTGTAGATTGAAACCAAAAATATAATGGCTTATAAAGATTCGTCTTAAAACCTCAAATAAAAAAAATTGAAATTTTCATTTTTGATATCGGAAAAAATTGTAACACACGGCGTAACGAACGAACGAACGCACAACCGCACGCACGCACACACACACACACATACACAGACATCATCTCGAAAATGTTAAATTCTTATTCTAGGGACCCTAAAAAGTACTTATCTATCAAAAACTCAAACTCAAAAATTTTGACCCATCACAATACCTTCCTTATAGAATGGCGGGAGGTAAAAAATTAAAAACAAAAATGAAAATGTCAATGTGACAGATGAATAGACGTATACACAGTTTCTGAAATTTTTGTGTCACTATTTTTAAAGAAATGTATAATTATTAGGTTTGAAATTAGTACCTAGGAGCCGAAATTTTATAAATAAAACACTTACCTACTTAATTCCAGTAATTTTTTATCCTTCCATTAAACGTCAAGAAGCATCTTCGATTCATTATTAACCGGACATAATGTTATAAGGTTATCTACAAAGAGCTAATTTGATTTTGTTGCCAATCAGAATCGGTACTTTGCTTGAAAAACTATACAATTTTTTGCAAAAAGTAGCCTAACTAAAACCAAATTTACATATTGCAGTGTCAAGGCGAGTGGTTATGTACTGGCCACATCAGATTTTTTATTTATAAAAAAAAAGGAAAATTGAATTTTAGAAGTTGATTTACACCCCTATTTATCTTATAATATCTTGTAAACTAGGTATTTTAAGTATTAAAATTAATTCATAACTTATATAAATGTGGTCACTGGTCAATATTATTAGTAGATAGGTACTACAGTTTTGACTTATCATTTTATTGAAGAAAATATAGACAAACAATACAACAAAAGATGCAAAATAAAATTATTAGTGGAGCATGTACCTGTTTGCTCAAAATAGTCCAGTCAAGAAAGGAAATTCAGCCGAAATGAATCGTGTAGTCCGGTTTTTTTAAGTGGTAGGAGGAATCCCTCCGAGCAACATTCTAAAAGTCCTCACCTGTGTGATGTGTGCGTTGCTTGGCAGGGGGTGTAAAGGTCCCTCTTTTCAGTATTTCGTAAATATATCGAAAACTGCGTCTTAGCGAAAAAGTTACCGTATACAAAATGAAAGTAAAAATTTTCTACAAAAATATCTGATTAGTTCTTTCGTTGGAAGCAATATTTAACGAGATATGGTGGGTGGAAAAGTAAAAGTCTTAAAAACGTGTTTTTCGTATAAAATGAATGTTTACTGAATACTGAAATGAAATTATAATGATTAACGATCATTTATATGATATTACAGGGTGGGGGTGTAGGGTTGGTGTTGAAGTTCCCATATTTTGGTTTTTCATGAATATCTCGAAAGCTATGCGTCCTAGCGAAAATGTCACACTATATATACAATATAAAAAGTAAATTTCCTATTCCTTAGAGGGTTCGCAACCTACCGGTGGAAAAGTCGAAAATTCATTTTTAAGAAATTTGCTTTATTAGTAAATGTCCAGGCAAATTCAACTTTTAACGGGAACCAATTTTTATTTTTTGTGTTTAATGAACTATAACTTCTGAACGGCTAAAATATCGACTTCCGGTATCTTGCATTAAATTCTACAAATATTTCTCTATTAGATTCATAATTTTAGAAACTTAGGAAAATTATAAGGTTTTCTTCGAGGAAAAATTGAGAAATTTTCAAATTTTTCGTATTCAATTGTGTTCAAAAAACTGTAACTTCTAAACGGATAAAAAATCGATTTCTGGTTTCTTGCACTGAATTCTCCGATCGTTTTTCTAATAGGTACATTATTTTAAAAACTTTAAAAGGCCTTAGTTAAGCAAAACAATTTTTGTCAAGAGAAAGTTTAGAAATTTATGCTTTTTTTCCGTATAATTTGTGTTTAATTAACAGTAACTTCTGAACGGATAATAATATCGATTTCCAGTTTTCTACAGATATTACTATATTAGATACAGATATTACTATATTAGATACATTATTTTAAAAACTTACTAGGGCCCTTGTTAAGCCAAAATTTTACGATTTTCGCCGAGAGAAAATTATGAAATTTTCAAATCTATTGTAAACAAATGTTTTACTTTGCGACCTATACTGCATACATTAATGTCAAATTTTTAAATATAATGCATCTGACAGAGAAATGTTCGGTGAGTTTAATGCAAGAAACCGGAAGTCGATATTTTTAGCCGTTCAGAAGTTACAGTTCATTAATCACAAAAAATACGAAAAAAATATGAAAATTATCAACTTTTTTTTGGAGAAAACCTTAAAATTTTATCAATGAAACAGGATTCGACAACCATTTTTTTAAGATGGCAGCTGTAGCAAAACTCCGCAATCACCTCGATCTTTCAGTATAGGTATTACATAGGGGTAGGTACTAGTAGAGCATTTATGCCAAAAATTATTTTTGCCCGAATTAGTTCCCGTTAAAAGTCTAGTTTGCCTGGACTCTTACTGATAAAGTATGTTACTTAAAAAAGAATTTTCGACTTGTCCACTCCCAAATCCCTTTAAGTAGGTTGGGAACCTCCTAAGGGGTAGGAAATTTACTTTCATTTTGTATAAGGTTACATTTTCGCTACAACGCTTAGCTTCCGAGATATTCACGAAAAACCAAAATATGGGAACTTCAACACCACCCCCTCCCTCTACTATCATATACATAAATAATGATCGTTAATCATTATAAATTTCCTTTTCCCATTATTTCCAAGTAAAGTGTTCAGTAAACATTCATTTTATACGGAAAAACACGTTTTTTAAAGACTATTTTACTTTTCCACCCTCCTCCACCTAACTCGTTAAATATTGCTTCTAACGAAAAAACCAGTCAGATATTTTTATAGGAAATTTAATTTACTTTCATTTTGTATAGGATAATTTTTTCGCCATGACGCATAGTTTTCGAGATATTCACGAAATACTGAAAAGAGGGATCGTTACACCGCTGTCCCACGCAACCCACACACCCCACAGATCAGGGCTTTTAGTATGTTGGTCGGGGAGGTTCTCCCTTCCACTTAAAAAAATCCGATGTGGCGAACACATAACCTCTCGCCATACTCTACTATTTTTATTTTTCTAATATAAGTATATATTATGTAGTACTTACTTACAAATATACCATTGTACTAGAAGGGAATTGTAATTTTTATAATATTATTAAAGTTTATTATGACCTTATAAATACTAAATGACATTTCATATTTTCCATTTCAATTTGCCAAAAAGTCAAAAATTCATGTGACATTAACACTCAAATATTTTATTTTTTGTTTCCATAGGTAGGCAGATAAATCAAAATTGTAACAAATTTGTAGAATTTTTAACTTCTTGTAATTGGAAAATGGTGCTAGATAGAAACAACGTTTTGAATACATATTGTAGATAGTAACATTTATTATACAATGTTATTAAAAAAATTCCTATTAATTCATAAATTTTGAAAATATTCCAGAAAAACTCTTCAGATCTTCAAGAAATTACCACTTCCGGTTGCACGATCAACACCAAAATCTAATCAGATCTAATCTAGGGTGTCAGAATATTGTATACCAAATTTCAATTTTTTTTATTCAGCGGTATTTGAGTTATCGTACCTCCAACATCCATCCTGACACACAGACACAGACACACACAAACAAACACACGCACACGCACACGCGCACGCGCACACACACACACACATCAATTATCAAAATCGTGTTCTAGGGACCTCAAAACGTCCTTACCCATTGAAAATTCACTATCGAAATTTTAGCATGATTACAATTAATACCTCTCTTACAGATATGAGTGGCGAGAGGTAAAAACGGACTACACGATTTATTGCGGCTGAACGGCATTTTTTGTCTTCGTTACCTATACCTACAAATTTGAAAGAGCGGGTACAAAATCACCAAGATAAGTAATGGAAATAGCCCAGTAAAATAAGGAAAAATACCTACAAAAATTGAGGGCGAAAATGTTATTGATTTAAAACATGACATCTTCTTCAAGAATAGCCAACATCCCGAGCTCTACCCCCTGTGCTTCGCCCGCCACTACCCCTTTTAGTGGATGAAAATCACATTTTTTAAATTAACCCTTTTCCTTTAAGAATTAATTAAGAAATAAAAATAAGAATTTGTAGAGCGGAAAATTCTCTTTAAGATAGGCTATAAGCGATTTTCATGAAAACGCATTGTTTTCGAGAAAATCGTAAAAATTTATTTTGACAATTTCCAATTGTTTTAAATAGTTGACATTTTTTCTCCACACACAAAAATAGCTGGCATTCATTAACGTATTATAATATCGACTTCCGGATTTCAGCATTCAATTTCTAAGCCATTTTTTTATAAGAAACATTTATTTTAAAACAATTTGGATCTCCAGTTTAAGCACTGTTAAAAAAATTCTACGATAGAATATTTATAAAATTTTCTAAATTTTGTATTTAAACAATTGTATCTGCTAAACGGATATAGATATCGACTTCCGGGTTTAAAAATTCAATTTTTTAGATATTTTTCTATAAGAAACATTATTTTTATAGTTTTGGAAGCTGTAGGTTAGCCAAAATTTTAATATCTTCTTCGAGAAAAATGTAGACATTATAGTAAATTATTTATTAAAATTCTTGTGTTTAATCAACCTCAACCAAAGATTTTTTCAATTTTATGAAATATGTATCAAATACAAAATTGTTCGAGGAATCTAATGCTGAAACCCGAAAGAAAATATCTTAATTCGTTAAGATGTTACAGTTGATACAAAATTTGGAAAAAAATTACTATAATTTTTCTACACTGTTAGAAATAGATAGGACAAATAACACGCACGAAAATCTATTGCCCTAGTACCAGTAGGTCCACTATGATATTTTAGACATATTATCTAATACGCATAAAGTCAAATTTTTACTAGCGTTTATGTCAAACAAATGACAATATGATCCTCGACAATTATTTACTATTTAGATCTAGTCAAAATATTGACATGAATCATAATCATTTTATCTTGTTTGAAACAGACAAATTGACAATTACTAGTTTTTAAAACAAATTGACTATTCTAAATTTGTAAGTTTTACTTGGTAAGAAGTCATTATAGTGACTTAAATTTTGTCAGTTTGACTAAAATATTATGTCGGATTGACTGATAAATAATGTCAATTTTACTATGAATTTATAATATTTTAACTAGCAATATTTGACAAGGGAGGGAAAAAATATAGGTAATTGTGTTTAATTTTTTTTAAATTTATATTATAAAAAATTACGTTCACTATAAATTCGTACAAAATAACATATAACAAAACAAACATTCTATTAATTACAAAGGTATAAACAATTACTGCGCCACTGCAAGATCAATGTAATTATCGTCTAAAAGAACTGCATATTTTAATATTATGCATATTTGATCTGAAGAATAATCTTGCATTGGAGCATAACAAACAAAATGGTTCACAAACTTAACTACTATATATTCTTTAGTTGATTTTTCTTCAACTCATTATTAAATTGTATAGTATTCCACTTTACACATATAACATAAGGCTCATTCTTATAAAAAATAATCGACTTATTCTAACAAACTGTACTATATTAAATTTGTCAAAACCTAGACAAATTTGAATCCATTTGAAAAAATAAAAGTTTTTCTGTGATATACCAAAATAATCATTAATTAGATAATTTAAGTTTTCCTTAACTACGCTTTGAATAAACTTGTTTGTAAAATTAGTTAAATAATGCCAAGCACATATTTGATGCCTAAATGACAAAGACTTGCAAATATTCTTAAAGCATTTTAGGGATGATGCTAATCTTCGCTTTGTTGGTCACTGGATAAATCCGATGTTCTTGACGCCGTATGCGATGATACAGATAATAAGTCTAGTAAAAAATTATTGATTGGTATTGTTTATCAAACTGTTAATAAACACGAATATATATACAGGGTGTCTGTTTTTAAATGAACCAGCATTTATCTCGCTTATTTGTTGAGTTAGCGTTTTTTGTCAAATACATGATTTATACAGTATTGTGGCGGTCGCTCCTACTCAGACCGAGTACGCACCACTAGCTCAACAGCTACAGTGGTCTAACGGTCAGCGCTTCTGACTACCACCGTACGGTCCCGGGTTCGATTCCCGCCGCCGCAACTCTCCATCGCGTCTAAGGCAGGGCATGGCTTACAGCCTTACTGACGAGTCCAAGTAAGCATGCCCGGGACGAAACGCAAAAACATCTCAGGCTCATTGGCGTGCCGACCCATAAACGCCAAAGTGGTGACCCCGACGTGATTTACACGCATCCTACACCCTTCGTCCCTCTAGACACCACCAGCATCACAACCATCATCGTTGTCACTGGTGGGGGAGTACTGTGGCGGTCGCTCCTACTCGGACCGCGTGCGCACCACTAGCTCAACAGCTACAGTGGTCTAACGGTCAGCGCTTCTGACTACCACCGTACGGTCCCGGGTTCGATTCCCGCCGCCGCAACTCTCCATCGCGTCTAAGGCAGGGCATGGCTTACAGCCTTACTGACGAGTCCAAGTAAGCATGCCCGGGACGAAACGCAAAAACATCTCAGGCTCATTGGCGTGCCGACCCATAAACGCCAAAGTGGTGACCCCGACGTGATTTACACGCATCCTACACCCTTCGTCCCCCTACACGCCACCAGCTTCACAACCATCATCGTTGTCACTGGTGGGGGAGTACTGTGGCGGTCGCTCCTACTCAGACCGAGTACGCACCACTAGCTCAACAGCTACAGTGGTCTAACGGTCAGCGCTTCTGACTACCACCGTACGGTCCCGGGTTCGATTCCCGCCGCCGCAACTCTCCATCGCGTCTAAGGCAGGGCATGGCTTACAGCCTTACTGACGAGTCCAAGTAAGCATGCCCGGGACGAAACGCAAAAACATCTCAGGCTCATTGGCGTGCCGATCCACAAACGCCAAAGTATCATGTGTAGTAAATGATAGCGGATGTGAATCCTTGGTATCATTTCCAGTTTTTGAGGAAGTCATAGCAACTTTCAAATTTTAAATGGAACATTGTATTTTTTATTACGAATTTGAAAAGTACATTAAATTTGCTTTACGGTGGTATAAAAAATCTGACGTGGCCATCACACAACCTTCCGCCATATCTACACTTTAAACAGAAATGTATACGTACAAACCGGTGCCCATTTAAAATATACAAATAAAAATCTAAAATATTCAAAAACAGAAATTAGTATCACCTGAATCAAAAGATTCATTCACACGAAAACTCTTCTGTGTTGTAGCCATCCTCCGTTCAATTACTACATCTAATATCTCACTTATGACTTATATGGCGCTAGTATGTCAACTTGTCACCCGTCTCACCTGTCAATATTTTTTACGCAGAAACAAAAGTCAACCGAACATGGATTACAAGATTTCAACGTTTTATTTGATAAATTTATTTTTTAAATTTTACTGCAGTTCTTTAATGCTACCAGATAAAGACAATTTTTTTAAAACGTGAATTGCAAATAACTTTGCTTCTTATTCTTATTACAAATAAATACTATATTTATCCAAATTTATATAAATTTTTGACAATTTTCTTTTTCAATCTTCAAAAAATATCACTTCCAGTGAAGATATTTGTACCAAAATTTAATGAGCTCTTCCTATTCGTATACAATTGCAAAATACCAAATATCAAATTTTTTGGGTAATTCGTATTTGAGTTATGCGACATCCGGCATCGGCCCGGACCACACACATACACACACACACACACACACACACACACACACACACACACACACACATACATACAGACATCATCGAGAAACTATCAAAAATGAGTTGTAAGGACCCTAATTCGTGCTCATCCACTTAAAACTCGCAACCCGATTTTTTGCATGATTCCAATACCTTCCTTTACTGGTAAGCGGAATGTAAAAAGTTATATGTTGTATTATTAAAATATTAAATTACGGGCACTTAAATTATGCACCTATGAACGCTGAAATAAGTAAGCCTTGCCGCGAAACAAAAACAATAGTTGAAAGCAGTTACCTGTCAACATTTTGAACATCTTTTATTAAATTAATGTTAGGTACTCTCGAGGTACTCTAATAAATGAATTGTTTCTTAATTATTCATAATATGCGTTTTCTTTATTATAATTAGATTTAAGAGATATTTTATTGTAATTTACATTGATTGTTGACAGGTAAAACTGCTTTCAACTATTGTTTTTGTTTCGCGGCAAGGCTTACTTATGTCAGCGTTCATAGGTGCATAATTTAAGTGTCCGTAATTTAATATTTTAATAATACAACATAAGACTTTTTTATACCACCGTAGAGCAAATTTAATGTACTTTTCAAATTCGTAATAAAAAATACAATGTTCCATTTGAAATTTGAAAGTTGCTATGACTTCCTCAAAAACCGGAAGTGATACCAAGGATTCACATCCGCTATCATTTACTACACATGATACTGTATAAATCATGTATTTGACAAAAAACGCTAACTCAACAAATAAGCGAGATAAATGCTGGTTCATTTAAAAACAGACACCTGTATATATATATATATATATATATATATATATATATATATATATATATATATATATATATATATATATATATATATATATATATATATATATATATATATATATATATATATAATATATATTTACCTTCAATTATTGGCCTTTTTATTTGCAATTCGATAATAGCCCCTGTTCCTAATTTAGAGAAGTTTGTATTTAAAAATTGCTCTGCGATTTCTGCTCCAATTTCATCTATTAGGATTATGTCTGCATTAACAGGAACTTGATCAAATAATTCGTACACTAAAATTAATTTTAAAATAATTTTCGTTATTACACTAAACACAAATTATTATATGTACTTACCACCAACACTTATATCCAACACGGTTGCAGGTAGTTTCAATAAATACCATTTCAATTGTCTTTCGTATTTTAAACGAATAAATATTTCGCCACTTGATCAGCAGCACTTACCACCTCGCACCACATTGATAGACTAAAATAAAATAGCGTATCTACGAATCCGGTATACACGAGTATTTACGCGCAAGTTTAGATTTGTCTAGGTAACTAGTCATATTTACTAGACCACCTTGGTAGTATTTCAAACCAGTTAAAACTTGCTAACATTTGACTTGCATTACTAGTAAAATTGTCCGTGTCATTAGTAAAATTGACTAAACTTTTGACGAATTAAAATTTTGACTTATATCAAAGATAAATTGTCATTTTAAAATAGTCATATTATTTATGACTATTTATTTTGTAAAAATGACTTTATTCAAAGAAAAATGAATTTAACTTAATTGAATTTAGTTAAATTGACACTGGAAAATAGTAAAAAATGCTCGACTAGCGTCATTGATTTTGGCGATTTCTAACAGTGTACATATTCCTCGGAGGAAATCTTCAAATTTTGGCTAACCCACAACTTCTAAAATTTTAAAAATAATGTTTCTTATAGAAAAATGTCTAAAAATTTGGTTAAACACAAAATTTAGAAACATTTTAAAATATTCTATCGAAGAAATTTTTTAACAGTTCTTAAACTGGAGATCCAAATTGTTTTAAAATAAATGTTTCTGATTAAAAAATGCTCTAGAAATCGAATGCTGAAATGTGGAAGTCGATATTGTAATCCGTTAATGAATGGTAGCTATTTTTGTGTAATAAGATAAAATTTCACTGTATTTAAAACAATTGGAAATTGTCTAAATATATTTTAATTATTTTCTCGAATACTATGCGTTTTCATGAAAATCACTTATGACCTGTCTTAAAGAGAATTTTCCGCTATACAAATTGGTCTTTTGATTTTTCAATTAAATCTTAAAGGAAAAGGGTTAATTTAAAAAATGTGATTTTCTTCCACTAAAAGGAGCAGTGGGGGGCGAAGCACAGAGGGGTAGAGCTCGGGATGTTGGCTATTCTTGAAGAAGATGTCAATACCTATCTTTTAAAACAATAAAATTTTCGCCCTCAATTTTTGTGGAATTGGAGCAAATTTTTGTCTTATTTGGGCTAAAAAGTATATTACAATTTTCATTTCAAATTGAAGTAACTAAATTATTTAATAGAATAATTAAATATGAGACATTGTTCCAACCCTATGCAACATATATTTGGTCCATTGTAAAGCAGCGCCCTCTAGATCGTACAATTTTACTTCCCCGATCTATGTAATAGAGGGAAGTATTGTAATCGTGATTTTTTGACAGTTCGAGATTTTGGTGAATCTTCAAGTTTTAGACCCTACTGAATCAAAAAAAACATAAAGTCGGGCTGTTAGTTTGTCAGTCTGTCGGTCTGTCTGTGTATTGGATAACTTAAAAACACGTTGCAATTTTGGACTGAAATTTTATATTTAAATTCTTGAGCCAAAATTTAACTGCAAGTTCGTTAATCAGCTTTATTCAACCAGTGGTACCAACTTTATAAACATAACTTTTTTCATTTTTATCAAAATACTATCGTGTGTAGTATCAAATTAAAGCTCTCGGGACAAGAATTCTAGTAGAAAAATAAAAATAACATTTAACCGAGCGTCCATTTTTTATACATTATTCAAATTATACTGAGTTTGGTGTTAATTTAAAGCTCTCGGGAACATAACTTTAGTAAATATGTAAAAAATGACATTTATGCGATTTTCAATTGTTTCACAAAAGATTATTCAAATTTTTTTATTCAACCAGTAGTACTAACTTTATAAACATAACTTATTTTATTTTTATTAAAATACTATCGTGTTTGATATCAAAATAAGCTTTCGGAAAAATAATTTTAGTAGAAAAATAAAAATAACATTTAACCGAGCGTCAATTTTTTATACATTATTCAAATTATACCGAGTGTGGTGTCAATTTAAAGCTCTCCGGGGACATAAGTTTGGTAAATATGTAAAAAATTGCATTTACTTATGCGATTCTCAATTGTTTCTCAAAAAATTATTTAATTTTTTTCTAGTGTAGGATCAAAATTAAAGTTCTCTGGGGGAAAAAAATAGTCGAAGAATCAATAAAAACATTTAACGATGGGCAGTTGTTTTGTCCTCCCGCATTATATTCTATAAGGGGAGGTATTGTGACGGGTTAAAATTTTCGAGTGTGAGTTTTTAGTGAATAAATACAATTTAACAACCAAATTATACATTTATGGTTTTAATACAAATCTTAAGAACCTAGTTATTTTTTGTAGCAATCCCCACACCGGCCGTAGTACTTTGCTTAAATATTTCGATAAATAATTAATTTATTACAATATTTTCTATTTTAAATAAAAGATTATATTTTTGTCATCTACAATTCGTATTTTAAATTTGTTTCTGTATATGATACTGTTTAGGAAATAAATTATTGTTAATAATTCAGAGTATGAAACTTCAGTATTCAGTATCTTGTAGTCCATGATCGTTTAACATTTGTTACTACCTACGTAAATTTAAATTGAATATGACAGTGACAGTATCAAAATAGTGTCACATCGTTTATATATTCCTCTTCAGTTTACATAAAATGAAAAAATATATTTTTGAGTACCTACTTATAGTAGAGTGGGTAGAGTATGGCGGAAGGTCTTGTGCTGGCCATATCAGATTTTTCACAGGTTATTTAAATTATGCCGAAGTTGGTATCAACTTAAATAGTTTGGGAAAACAGATAAATTTATGGACACAGCAGATATTTAAGAATATCTTGGCGGTAAATAGATCAAGGCGCACGCAGATATTATACAGAGTGGACATAGTGGTGAGAGACACTTATTCGACAGAACGGAATTAAACGACATGGACATAGCAATTAAACAGGGTGGGATGATACAGTACGGGACGTTTCGACTTATTATTGTATATTGTTGGTCGTTTTGTAACAATTATTGTTTAAAATTTGGATATTTTGAGTAACTTTGGGACTCTTTTTTATGCCTTCGGCAGTAACATTTTAACTTCGCACTTTGCTTTTGGTAATTAGTTAATATTTTTCGGTTGCTGCTGTGTATTATATTTTGTAGGGCAAACCCTACCATAGCGTCTGTAGGCGTTGTACTGTAAGTGAGTTGAATCGAGGTCGGGCTACTGCTGTCCAGGAGTTGCTTATTGAAAGAAGCCCAGCTGTGAGCAGGAACGGAGTCGATACTGCATACTCTTTGACAGCAGCTGTAACTTCGAGCATGTCTGACTAATTGACTGACTCCGTCCACTTAATATTCAGCTGCGGTGCTATTGATTTATTTCGTACTTTTGGCTTTCACCTAACATCTACCGCCATCGAGCAACTTCTCCAAACGTTATTGTCGTTATCACTATGCTGTCTCACTCCTCGCTCGCTGGCTGTGATTTGCCTAGAGCTTGCAAGAAAAGTATTGCTAGTCGCAACCAATTTTTAGTACAGCCAGTGTGTAGGTAGTAAAACCATTTCTTTGTATTTATAAGTTTTGTATCTTTACATATTTTACGATTATTTAGTGTCAATTCAAGTCTTCTAGTTATAATCTGTGTGTATTTTTATGACTAGATCCAGCTTCACTACTAGTTCTTTCTTTGTTCTATTTTTCGGAGCATGTGGCGCCTAACTCACGACCCAGCACCGCTGCGGCATTTTGTGGTGGTTTCTTTGGCTCTAGTGTAGTTTTTTTAATGATTTTGTTTTGTCACTTTAATTTGTTACCTCTAGTCATGGCCGAATGATATTGGTAAGGTCAGACAGTTACGAATCTCAAATACGAACTGCTTTGCGCATGACGTCACTTGGCTCATGTTCCGCTGCTACACACATAATAGTCTATCAGATAGGGTGGAAAATAGGCTCATTTTTGCGGTAAAGACGAGTGAGGTGTCATTTTACTCGTTTTTTGCGTAGAATACGAAAATCGCAACGAGGAAATCGAATTTGGTAGCTTTCATATAGTTTTTTGCAAAAAAAGGTAAAAAATATGCTTTTTTATTTTGGTGATTTTTTAACTTTAACTTCTAATTTCTTGTGAACTACTGAAGATATTATTCAAATTTTATACACAAGTAGTATTAGGTATGTAGTACGTCACTGTTTTATCAAAAATGATATATTGTTTATAACAAATGAGAAAATAATATAATTGTTATTAAACGTAAATTTCGCGTAGTGAAAAATGTAGCCTGCTCCTAAATCTCGTCCTGTTCGGAATTTTGCTATACATAGTGCGGAAGAAATGTGGAGGAAGGTTCAAAATTATTTTTAGTGAAGAAATCAATATAATTGGTTGACTAGATTACGAGTTATGAATTTTATAGTGTAAGAAAGAAAAACGCACAGACCGTTGAGCCAGGCGCGTAGCAGGTCGTGTTTATAGTACAGTACAGTACCTGCCGTTCGCTGTGTAGTTGTTGATATTTTTAAACTTTTGTTTAATTATTCATATAATGAATTGTTATTATTACACGAGCCGCAGGCGAGTAACATAATTATTCCTATAAATAATTACTGTAATGAATGCAAGTGTAATATAATAGGTAAGTACCTACTTTATTTATGAATAATAAATTTATTTTTATCGCTCCGCTAAATCGTAGTAAAAAGTACAACTTTAGTTCATAAATTATGTCATTAAACAAAAAAATATGAAAAAAGCTAAAAAACTTCAATTTTCTCTGGAAAAAATCTTAAAATTTTGGCTTAACTAAGCCCTTCAAAAAAAAAAATTAAAATAATCTATCTTATAGAGAATTGCTTGCAGAATTTAATAAAAGAAACCGGATATCAAAATTTTAATTTGTTTAGAAGTTACAGGACATTAAACACAAAAATTATGAAAAAAGTAAAAAAATTCAAGTTTCTCTCAAAGAAAATCTTAAAATTTTGGCTTAATTAAGGCCTTCAAGAAAAATTTCAAATAATTTATCTTATAGAGAATTGTTTGCAGAATTTAATAAAAGAAACCGGATATAAAAATTTTGATTTGTTTAGAAGTTACAGGTCATTATCATTAAACACAAAAATTATGAAAAAAAAATTTATAACTCGTAATCTAGTCAACCAATTATATTGATTTCTTCACTAAAAATAATTTTAAACCTTTCTCCACATTTCTTCCGCACTATGTACCTGCAGCAAAATTCCGAACAGGACGAGATTTAGTAGCAGGCTACATTTTTCACTACGCGAAATTTACGTTTAATAACAATTATATTATTTTCTCATTTGTTATAAATAATATATCATTTTTGATAAAACAGTGACGTACTACATACCTAATACTACTTGTGTATAAAATTTTAATAAAAATGAATTGAACATATTCTAGATGTTTTCGCATTTACGTTAGAATTCTTACATGCTGTTTTCCATAAGTCGAACAAGGTTTTATTCATTGAAAATCTAAAAAAAACTTATTTCATTGTTCTTCACATTATTTGTATTATTTTTACAGTTTTTTACTGCACAAACAACCATTATGATTTGTTATAAAGATTAAAATATTCAAATATTTAATCCTGTAGTGTGTAGTACATAGAATTCGAAGTATTGTTTTGCCGCGGCGATCTAGTAACAAGCACCAGCACTCACAAGCATGAACCAGTGGACGTCACAAGGTAGGCGGGACTATGCGCAGTGGCAGACCTTACCAATATCATTCGGCCATGACCTCTAGCACGAAGTATAATATAGATATAGTGAAAATCACAAGTTTTGGCAGTATGGCAGAGATAGGCAATGTTATTCTTATGGAGATAAACTCGGCCTTGTTGCCAGTTTTACACTTACATTGTTTCATGGTACACCATTCAGTTCTCATGCTTTAACACATTTAGTTTGCAGTGTTAAATTTCATAATGAAATGTTAGTATAGGGTTGTAAATCTTATAGCGGTGGAGTGGTGCCGATGGGAAAAGAAGCCAGCAGTTATGAAACAGTTTGAAAATATTATAAGCTTGATTTCACATTACTTAAGAAATGATATAATAACTATACCTACTCCTGTAATCTTATTTCAAGACATATATACTAATTACATTTCTTGTAATGTATTTGTAACTACCATCTAATGTAATCCCAACTAACATAGTGCCATAATATGTGAAGCATATTCAAAAATTTCCGAGGAAAAATGAACAATTTATGATATGAAGAAAAAAGATTTTGGGAAGCTGATCAATTGCAAGATGATATCGAACCTTTTATTATTAATCTTAATGACGCAAGTGACGACAGTGATACTAAAAGCGATGAAGATGTAACGCATGAGTTGTATGTTTGAGTACCGCTGCTACGTTTAGCTATACCTGGCTCGAAGTTTAAATGTAAACAGGTCCAGGACCTTACTTCAAATTTTCAATGTACTTAGTATGTGATATTTTTCTTTAAGATTGTAATTCTATTTTATGCTGTATGTATATATTGACAACATTTGTTCATTAATTGTTATGTCTTTTAAACAACATGTATATATTTGTATTACTCGCCATTTGTGATTTTGACTTGGCCGTCTTTGGCTGTGTTTATTTTATTGTTACATTGTTATCAATTTGTTATCGAAAAAATAAAATAAAATTGTATATTTATATTAATTTAATATTTTACTTAATTATGTATCCTTCATATAAAACGAGAAAAATTTTCAGTAAAGAGGGTGAGAATAAATTGAAACACTGGAGAATTATTGTATAATTTATCGAATTCTCGAATTATATTTAATTAGGTTATTTTTGACTTACAAATTTAATTTAGAGGAACCAGAGTTTTTTCTCTAAGTAAAAGATTTTAAATTGGATGCATATCAATTGATTACTTATTAATGTATTCAATGAATTAAACATTTTATTGGTTTTGAGAAACATCAAGAAATAATCAGCATAATTTATTAAAAGTACAAGTAAGCGAAAAACAAACAATCCGCCTCTGGATTCTCCATCTTTGTTTAACACATTACTCTTATGGGATACATTTAGCAACACTGTATTGCTATCTCTGCCATACTGCCAAAACTTGTGATTTTCACTATAGGAGAAGATACTCAGCGCAGAGAATGGCACAGAATTTTACTCGTCGCGTGAGATGTAGTGGTGGGGGTAAGGGGCCGGCTGTTATGCAGTACTTAGATGCGTAAATCATTTATATTTCATGATTTTCCTAATTTACATAAGAAAAAATTATTCTGATACATTAAAATATTAGAAAAGTACATGTTTATTCTACATACATTATAAATTTTATAATAATTAATATCGAGAAACTGTTAAAAGCCGATATAAAAATCTCGTAATATACTTATAATTCATTATTTGGGATATTTGGATATTGAGACAGGTATAAAAATCTGATGTGGCCAGCACACGACCTCCCGCCTTAACACTGTAATTTATGTGAATTTGGTTTTAGTTAGGCTTTCTTAAATTATAATTTTGCAATAAATTTAAAAACTTTTTGAAAATAATTTTATAATTCTTAGTTCTATAAATTAGCTTTATTATTACCTTATTACATTATGTTAAGTTAATAATATTTACATTTGTTTTAAAATGGTGCCACAAATATTTCAGAAATTGTGTATACGTCTGTTCATCTGTCACATTGACATATTCATTTTTGTTTTTAATTTTTTTCCTATATTGTAATTTACAAATCGTGGTAGGTAAAATTATATATCTTTGAAAAATTATTTTCCTTTATTGGTAAGAGATATAGACAAGATGTTAAATAAATATTGTAAGATATAATTTGTTCTTTGAAATGTCGTATGACAAATTGTAATTATCGCAGAATTTTCTATATTTTTTGCAAAAAATGTTAAAATGCTTCAAGAAAATACCATTTCCGGTTGGCAGATTTTTACCAAAATCTAATCAGCTCTTCATTAACATGTACAAATATATAATACAAAATATTAGATTTTTATGTTCAATAGAATTTGAGATAATGAATAAGAACGAAAGAGCATAGTAGGCACACATACAGACTTTCATACACACACACACACACACACACACACACACACACACACACAGACATCATCGTGAAAATAGTCAAAATAGGTTCTAAAGGTGCTAAAACGTGCTTATTGACAAAAATCTCGACATCGAATTTTTTCACGATCCCTATACCTCTCTAGGCGAGAGGTAAAAATTTAAAATACGCATAATTAAAGTGCGGATTATAATGCAGGCAAATATGATTAAAATATGCATGCAATATGTATTGAAATAAGGCTAAAATCTGCTCGATATATGCACAAAATTAAACAAATATACAATATTTTTCAATTATATGTACATAATTTTATTCATTTTTACTAATAATTTATTTTTATAAATCAGAAAAAAACTACATTTTGCAACAATGCACAAAAATATCACATAAAATAAACAAAATAACGTATAACTTCTGGAATACAACTTGTGTGCCTACCTACCTTTAAAATAAATGTAAAAATTACTGTAGGTGGTATCAAATATAAGCGATTATAAATTTTATAGGTACCTACATATTTTTTTTATATTGAAATTTTGGGTTAAAAGGTACAAAATATGCTGTTATATGATTTATAATAAATATATGTAAGAAATATTGAAATATTCAAAATATGCAAACATTTTATACTATATTTTTATCTAAGTATTTCTGTATGAAATGCAAACGTTTGTAAACAAAATACGAATATGCACAATGATACAATATTTATGCAAATGCATATAATCCGCACTTTACGCATAATACACTAAAATATAATATTAATTGAAATTAATGCATGGTGAATAATTAATAATTTTAAAAATTTCGTAATTCTAATTCAGTTTAACAAAGTTTCGCCAATTTTCTTTATTCTCTGCTGGTTGATACTTCATCAATTTTAACCTGGTGGATATACTGTCTCATTCTCATTAATATGAATTCATGTATTACATTATGATCATATGATAAAACATCTTTATCATATTCATAACATTGCAATTAAATTCAAATTTATAATTCTCTTTGTCTACAAAGCAGACAGTTTCCTTTTAAACACAGGGATTTTTGATATTTTTTGAATAATATATTTCCTATCAATAAACATAAAATAAATTGAAAATAACATCATTTGGATGTGTCAAATAACCTCTGGATTTCAAATCAGTTAAATACGTCTGCTGGTAATAGTTTTGCTTTAGCGCACTAAAAATTGTTACTTCCCCTTTATTAGATGCATAAACACTTTTGCAGTTGGACATAAAATGCTTTTTACATATCTTTATGCGACAAAATAACCAAAAACACGCCGAAGTCAAGCACTTTCTCACTTGGAATCCATGTAAACAGACAACCGTAGGCCCTCTACCCCCACCACTTGCTAATTCAGATAGTAGATTCTTGTGCCACAAACTGATACCCGCCAAGTATATGGAGACGCACAGGCGTGACCTCTAGTCACTCAGTCCTATAAGAAAGGAATTGTAATCATGCTAAAATTTCGATAGTAAGTTTTCAATTGATAATCATGTTTGGAAGTCCCTAGAACACGATTTTAATAGTTTCGCGATGTCTGTGTTCTTGGATGTGTGGATGGATGGATGTTGGAAGTACGATAACTCAAATAGTTCTAATTATCTACAATTTGTATTCAAAACATTGCCTCCTTTTCCAATTACAAAAAGTTAAAAATTCTACTTTGTAACCATTTTGAATTATCTGTCTATCAATAAAAACAAAAAATAAAATATTTGAATAATAATAATTTGTTTGCCATTGTAACATTTTTGTTACAGCTTTTCAAATTTCGCGCGTCTTCTGAGTCCCAGTTCGATATTTGACTTTGATATCGATTTCCTGTCATTTGACTAGTGTAGTGATGTATCGAGTTCCGCGCTACGAGCGTTGACTCGAGGCCTTGTGAACAGCCGAGGGTGTCGTATGTTTTTCTAGTTCCCTATTTTGGCTTATCCACTGGTATCTTTCTCATCCGAGTATTTTGTGATTAGTTTTGTGGTAATTTCAGTTCAATTTTATTGTAAGTACTAGATTTTATACATATTTTTTTTTGCTGTAGTCTCAGTTTGATTTATTAGATTTTACATGTGCATAGTTATTTTACCGAAAAACGTACGGCAGCAATGCTGGTCGCTCTACGGTTTAGACATTGCGTTTTACACGCTTCATATTAGTTCTTGCCATTTTAGTAAATCTGGTTAATTTTGTATTCTGCCAATTTTAACAGTTTTGGCCAGTTTTCCCTGCGCAAAACCACGTGCGTAGCATGGCGCTTTCAGATATTGTTGTAATCCATATTTAGTAACTCTGTTTAACTTTATTTCATTCATTTTACTAGTAGTGGGGGCCCAACTGAGTGCCGTGAGCGATCTGGACGGTTGTTAAGCTCATTATTGTTGGTTTAGCAGTTTTTTTTGTTTGAGTTTAATTGCCATCAGACCTTTTTAGAGTAGCGTGCTGTTCGCCCGCGAGTCTGTCTCGCCTCGAAGGTCAGTACTTCGTGCTCCAGATTAAATGAATCGGTCATTTTATAGTGTGATTTGGTTAGATTATCACTTAGTCGGTCTGAATTCCTTGGTTTAGTTTATAGTTGATTTAGATTGTAAGTTTGTTGAATTCAGCCCGAGTTGCGATCGATTTAATTTAATTCAGCTAGCTACGTAGCACCAGGTGTTTTGTCAGACGGTTTAAACCGTTTCTTCACTCAACTCACTCACATTCATTCTTTTTCATATTCTTGCTCATCTAATTTCTTATTTTCTTGTTCGCTAGCGTAAATTCCTTTATGATATTAACTTTAACTTAAATTTGGTTTGCTGATTTTAAGACCTGTAAATTTAACAGATTGTAATCACATTTGTGTATTCGAACAGTTGCATTTTGCTGTGATACTTTTTTTAGTTTGCTAATTTAATTTCTGCTAACTTAATTAACTTAATTGTACTCTCATTCTAGTTTGTTGCATTTTTTACTGCCATTAATTTTGTATAATTTTCTTGTGGTTATTTGGGCTGTGGTACTGCTTGTTTTTTTTGTTTTGTAGGTTTCCACTAGCCACTATTGTCCCTGTTACTGATGCTTGTCTGGCTCTCATCCACGGACCCTCTCTCGCCACCACTGTCTGTGCATTATACTCAAACCATCCGAAGAAGAGGATTAGCTAAGCAGCCCAAATTTTAACCTTTGTGCTGGCATTAGTTTCAGGTAGTATACTGTGTTTATTAAACCCTTCAGGTACTTTCAGAGCCTTCAGCATCTTTTATTATTTTAGTGTTTTACATTTATTAGCCAATTAAAGTCTCATTAGTATTGCATTCTCTGTTATCATTTCTTTGTTTCCTCTAGTAGTTAGTCCTAGTTCCTACCTACGCACTTTTCAGTATTTTCGAATTAGCTGGCGCCACCCACGCCCACACGCTGAGTTTAGCCGCGGCCTTTGTGGTAATTTTCTCAGGTAGGTGCACTTTAACTTATTTGTGAAATTTTTGGCTTTTGTTGTACTGAGAAATTGTCACACCATAAGATTTACAAAAGAAAATTATTGAAGTAATATTGGCTTGTTATAATACATGGAAAAAGTAAAGTACTAGCAGAATACAGAAATGCAATATAGTACTATAATTACAGTGAACACATTAAAAAAATAGAAATAGAAATTATGTATTAAAAAAATCCTCGAAAAATAAAAACTATTTTTTATCAATATAATTTTTTCAAGGAATTGTCTATTCGGACTGCGATTGTACGAGATTGTACTTACGATTGGACGAGATTGTATTTAAGATTGTACGAGTTTGCACGTAAGATTGAACTTAAGTACTTTTATATCCAATCGCGATTGTACGAGATTGTACTTACGATTGGACGAGATTGTATGTAAGATTGTACGAGTTTGCACGTAAGATTGAACTTAAGAACTTTTATATCCAATCGCGATTGTATGCGATTGTACGAGATTGTACTTACGATTGGACGAGATTGTATTTAAGATTGTACGAGTTTGCACGTAAGATTGAACTTAAGAATTTTTATATATAATCGCGATTGTATTTAAAAGTTTTTAAATACATTCAAAGAACAATCTGATCATATATCAGCCTCTAAATGTCGGAAATAGAATTAAAATTCATTAAACCGTTTAGAATACGTATCTGACAGGTTATGAGGGATCTAACCTAGTTAAAATTATTTGACTCGATTCGGATGCGGAACCACGATAGTTTTTCGTGCCGGAAAGTGATCGGAATCCAAAAAACATAAGGGATGCATTTTTTTACCTCAATGAAGCACAGAACCCGAAATTATATGTGTACATAGGTGATTAGCATTGCATTTTACATTTATGTAGATTCCTGCTCCCCATTTCTACGTAGAAATATGGTAAAGGTGCCAATCGAAAGGTCAAATTATTTCACACTAGATGCAACTAAAATTTCCTTAAAATTTAATTTTAATGAACAATATTAGGTAATTTTAAATTCGATATTTTCAAATCCAAACTTACATTGCTATGGTAACTAGGTACAACAAATTTTAAATTTGACAGAGATGTCAGATTTATTTGGTATTTAATTAATTCATTTAATTTGAATTTTGTTTATTAATAAAATGCTTTATAACATTTGTTTAAATCTTTTTATAATTAATACAAAATAAATCTGACATCTCTGTCAAAATTTGAAAATGCAATGCTAATCGCCTATGTACAGATACTGCAAAAGTGTTTTATTTCATCCTGTGTCAAATTCAAATACTTTACGTCAACAGTTTGAGTCCGGGAAAACGCAAATAACGGCCTTTATCCGGTAAAGTGTTGGTATAGAAATTAATCAACGCAATAACAATTAAACAATCGCCAAATTGCAGTTGTTAATTATGTTTCGAAAATGTTACTAGATTTGGAGCATTAGGTAAATTATTTTGAAATTAATATTACTGTTTCTTTAAAACGGAATTTGACACAGGATGAAATAAAATACATAACGACATTCGTCCGTGAATTCTTTTAACAATACTCGTTTCGAGTTTCAAGACTCGGCTCCTTCGTCGCCTCGTCTTCAAACGTCTCACTCGTACTGTTAAATATGAATTCCCGGACTTGTAACGTTAATTACTATTACTGTGGGGAAAGCTGTGAACATAACAAATGCAATATAACATTAAACTATTTATGGTCTGTTCCAAATAAGAATATAGTATGGGGCAAGATAGGGCTTACGATTTGAGCGTTCTGATTGGTCTAGCCGGAAACCAAGTTTACATCAGCGAAAAATTTGTGATATGCGCGCATCATTTAGCTGTCGAATGCTGTAGTAGTAACAGCTGGTATTGTTGAAAAAGTGAGTCGTTGATTAGCGTCAGTAGCGCGTGACGCGCGGAACATAACACTATAACAAAAATATCGCGCCACGTTTAAATTTCTATTTAATGTGTGTAAAACGGGCTGGCTCCGCAGCGCCATCTACTATACTCTTATTTGGAACAGGGTATAGTTAACAAATTCGTCTTTCACAAAGACCGCTTTACTATAATAAAATGGTCACCTGGTTAGCTTTAAAAAGAATAATTTGATGTCTGAATGATATTAAAAAAGATGGTCCCATTGAAGTGACTCTAGACTTCACAGGTCTAATGGGTTTTCTCTTTAAAACTTGAATCAATTCAAATAAAGTAATATGTAAAATAAAAACAAACCAAATCAGGTTTATTTATCGTTTTGCTATTAATTGGCTGAGTAGATAAAATCTGAGTGTTTTGTATGTCAAATTTTGTTACTTTAGTCTTTAGTCCATTTTTTAGACATTTGTTTCACTTTGCAACATATGTTTCTAATTATCACCATATTTGACTTCACATAATCGAAAAGTAATTATTCTAAAATAGTTTACGAAATTTTGCAGAACTTTACAAATTTGAATATTTTTTAGAAGTTTGGAAAAACAACCTTAACACCTTCGACCATAGATACCTTAGACCCCGCACGCAGTCATTTGTTGTGAAGCCGACACTTCTGTCAGTTAGCCCACAGTTGGTGTAATGCGGGTTGCATTTTCACCAAAGTTGATGTAATGCGTGTTGCATTTTTGATTTGACAAGTGACAGTTCGTGATTCACATTATTGTTAGTATTCAATAAAATACAATCAAAATGCACAAGATAACTTCTAAATATACAAAATTGTGACAGATGACAACAAGAATGAAAGAATCCAAGAATTAGCAATAAATGTCACTTAAAAAGTGTAAAGTATGCAACTTGCACTGCAGCATCTTTGGGATCTCTATCTCACTTCACACAGCCTCTCTGTCATTAGTGCTGGCTTCAAAATCCACTGTACATTTAAATAGGCGTTACGTGTCTAGAACATATATGGTCTAAGCTTAACACCTTATGCCTATGGCACACCGGTCGAGTAACTCCTCGATGGAACGATAGAACGCACCCCGTCCTCGACGAAAAATATGGGCGCCGCTATTTTCATCGAGTTGTTCCTCGATGAAACGAATGTGTCTCATTTCAGACGTATCTTTTGTATTTGATTTCGCGCAAACTTTGATGTATTTGTCACCGATGAAATAGAAATCCATCGCGGACGGGTGCGTTCTTTCGTTTCATCGATGAGTTACTCGATGCTCCTCGACCGGTGTGCCATAGGCATTACGGCGTATTCGAGCAACATTCAAATATTAATAAAGGACCGACAATTCAAGTCACATAAGTGCGTCCTCTTTATTAATAATTTCTCTGCTTGAATACGCTAATGTACTATCCATCTAACTTTGCCGGTCAAGTTTCCCAGACTGAAACAGAGACAGCAATATCTGCTGCAAAGGTTAGAGTAGAGACAGAAACATGCACACACATCACTAAATGCCTATGGCACACCGGTCGAAGAGCATCGAGTAACTCCTCGATGAAACGAAAGAACGCACCCGTCCGCGATGGATTTCTATTTAATCGGTGACAAATACATCAAAGTTTTGCACGAAATCAAATACAAAAGATACGTCTGAAATGAGATACATTCGTTTCATCGAGGAACAACTCGATGAAAATAGCGGCGCCCCTATTTTTCGTCGAGGACGGGGTGCGTTCTATCGTTTCATCGAGGAGTTACTCGATGCTCCTCGACCGGTGTGCCATAGGCATAATTCGAAAGCGTTTTTCAAAATTTCGGGTTCTGTGCTTCATTACGGTAAACAAAATTCATCCCTTATGTTGTTCGGATTCCGATCACTTTCCGGCACGAAAAACCATCGCGGTTCCGCATCCGAATCGAGTCAATTTGAACTTGGTTAGATTCCTCATAACCTGTCAGATACGTATTCTAAACGGTTTAATGAATTTTAATTCTATTTCCGACATTTACAGGATGATATATGATCAGATTTTAAATACAATTGCGATTGGATATAAAAATTCTTAAGTTCAATCTTACGTGCAAACTCGTACAATCTTAAATACAATCTCGTCCAATCGTAAGTACAATCTCGTACAATCGCGATTGGATATAAAAGTTCTTAAGTTCAATCTTACGTGCAAACTCGTACAATCTTACATACAATCTCGTCCAATCGTAAGTACAATCTCGTACAATCGCGATTGGATATAAAAGTTATTAAGTTCAATCTTACGTGCAAACTCGTACAAACTTAAATACAATCTCGTCCAATCTCGTGCAATCTCGTCCAATCGTAAATACAATCTCGTACAATCGCAGTCCGAATAGACAATTCCATTTTTCAATTTTAATATGAATCCTGCTGACGACATGGTGACGCATATATAGCCAAATTTGAAAGTTTCGTTTTGAGAATTTAGACAATGAATGTAAAACCCGACGTATCGTCGCTTATGGTTAAATTGCTGGATACTTCATCCGATTATTATGAAAGCCATCGAGAAAAACGGAAACTTAGAAACCACTTGTTATACAACTGCTTGAAGAATCTTAACATCACCCAGAAACCACCATTCAGCCATCGCGGAAAGTTAATCGCAGGAAAATTCATCGCGGGGAAAATTCATCGCGAGGTAAATTAATCGCAGGAAAGTTCATCGCGGTAAAGTTCATCGCGGGGTAAATTCATCGCGAGGTAAATTCATCGCGGGCAAGTTAATCGCGGGAAAGTTCATCGCGGGGAAAATTCATCGCGAGGTAAATTAATCGCGAGAAAGTTCATCGCGGGAATGTTCATCGCGGGGAAAATTCATCGCAAGGTAAATTAATCGCGAGAAAGTTCATCGCGGAGAAAATTCATCGCGAATATATTTATTGTAGTAATGTGTGTTATGTTAATCCTTATTGATCACGAATTATTTTATAATATGAAATTTAATATTTTCCCTTACAAACTGCACTTGAAGAAAGTTCATAAAATTCTAACGTTTGCAGGTGTTCTTTGGCTTACAATTTCTATAATAGGATTAAAAAGTCATTTACCATTCGTTCACAACATCAATAGCTAAGAAACAAAAGTGTAATACTGCAAATTTCGAAGAAAGATATAGAAACTCAATAACATTTGAATATATTTAATACCTCAGGCCTCAGGTATACCCAACTGGTGTAACAAAGTTCTGTTGGACTCAATTAGGGTTTTGTTAGTATTGATTAGTTTATGTCAAAAAAACGGAGTTCTGGTGGACTCAATTAGGGTTTTGTTAGTATTGATTAGTTTATGTCAAAAAACGGAGTTCTGTTGGACTCAATTAGGGTTTTGTTAGTATTGATTAGTTTATGTCAAAAAAACGGAGTTCTGTTGGACTCAATTAGGGTTTTGTTAGTATTGATTAGTTTATGTCAAAAAAACGGAGTTCTGTTGGACTCAATTAGGGTTTTGTTAGTATTGATTAGTTTATGTCAAAAAAACGGAGTTCTGTTGGACTCAATTAGGGTTTTGTTTGTATTGATTAGTTTATGTCAAAAAAACGGAGTTCTGTTGGACTCAATTAGGGTTTTGTTAGTATTGATTAGTTTATTTTTTTTAAAACGGAGTTCTGTTGAACTCAATTAGGGTTTTGTTAGTATTGATTAGTTTATTTAAAAAAAACGGAGTTCTGTTGGACTCAATTAGGGTTTTGTTAGTATTGATTAGTTTATTTTTTTTAAAACGGAGTTCTGTTGAACTCAATTAGGGTTTTGTTAGTATTGATTAGTTTATTTAAAAAAAACGGAGTTCTGTTGGACTCAATTAGGGTTTTGTTAGTATTGATTAGTTTATTTTTAAAAAACGGAGATCTGTTGGACTCAATTAGGGTTTTGTTAGTATTGATATTAGTTTGGGTACAAATGTGCAAATCGAAGTGTGAAAATTGGTATATGGGTAGCTGGACATTGTGGTGCGGGAACTTTTATACGCTGTGGTTTTTCGGACGTGTGGTTATGGTTTTTATACGCTGTGGTTTTCGGTGGTGTGGCATTTACTCTTCGAGTAAGTTAAGTTCAGAAAAATGTTAGGCAAAAATATTTTCTAGTTTTAAAATATTCAAAAAATCTTGTTAAAAATACCTACTCTTCGAGTATGCTGGGGTTATGTTCAGAAAAATGTTAGGCAAGAATATTTTCTAGTTTTGAAAAATTCAAAAAACCTTGATAAAAATACTCCTCGAGTATGATGTTAGACAAGAATATTTTCTAGTTTTAAAAAATTCAAAAAATCTTTTTAAAAATACTCTTCGAGTATGATGGGGTTAAGTTCAGAAAAATGTTAGGCAAGAATATTTTCTAGTTTTAAAAAATGCAAAAAATATTGTTAAAAATACTCTTCGAGTATGATGGGGTTAAGTTAAAAAAAATGTTAGGCAGAAATATTTTCTAGTTTTAAAAAATTCAAAAAATATTGTAGAAAAACTGTCGTACCTACAATCCCTAAAACCATCGTGCTTTTCAAATGTGCACTTCTGCGCTTATGCAACTGTTGTTAATAACACGCAACATTGTGATTTATTTGTCTGCAAAGAAGAATTTACAGATCATGAATATGTCTGAAATTAATTTTTTGGCGATTAATTATCATCGCGATGAACTTTTACGTAATTAAGTTACCTCGCTATGAATTTATTTCGCGATGATCTTTCCCGCGATTAATTTACCTCGCGATGAATTTTCTCCGCCATGAACTTGTCCGCGATTAACTTTCCCGCGATGAATTTACCTCGCGATGAATTTTCCCCGCGATGAACTTTTCCGCGATGAACTTGCCCGCGATGAATTTACCCCGCGATGAACTTTCCCGCGATGAACTTTCCTGCGATTAATTTACCTCGCGATGAATTTTCCCCGCGATGAATTTTCCTGCGATTAACTTTCCGCGATGAACTTTCCGCGATGAATTTTCCCGCGATGAAATTTCCGGGAATCATCAGCTTTACCATCAGTCTGAAAATGCCTGACAGTTTGTCACACTCACCATCATAGCGCAATGCTGAAGAGGTACACCAATTCGACCTCAATACTCCATCAGGCTTGTCCTCGATATCCCTACACCGTGTTTAGAGCTTTCTCCATTGGTCTACGACTCCTGCATGGAAAGAAGATCTAGCTAGCTAACTACCAGCACCCAGCAGTTCATCTTTTTGTAAAGGTAAGCAAATTTTTCTTATTGTTAATCTATCAATAATACTCTATTAATTTACTTCTTGTTATAGAAACTAGTACGATACTTTGTAGTAATTATATTATTCTAATTTTTTACTACTTGTCTTATAGGGCAGCTCACTAATAAAAACACGCATGCGCCGTACTACTGCGAGTTTTAAAATTCAATTTTTTATTTTCTACAGAATTCACAAAATTGAGACTTGAAATTCTTACGGATATTGAAGGTGAAAATACTTGAAAAAATGTATTTAAATGAGAAATTATTACTAAATATTTAACTGTAAATCTGTTAAATATTGATTTCACTTTTGCACTGTATTTGCAGTGCAATCATAATTATGTTATTGCAGTTCGATTATTTTTGTAGTACGAAAATTTGAATTTCTCACCACTCATTCACAACAAATAAATAATTAGTGAACAGCTCTATTCCAGTTAAATTGTGTTTGAATTTTCATTCCCTTGCATTTTATCCTTCTTTCCTCGTCCGTCTCGTACGAGATTTTCATTTTTCAGCTAACGGGACTAGTGCCCATTAAATATAAATTTAGTTTTTGCGACCTACGCCCGCCACCGAATTAACCTTGAGGAGCCGGTACGTGCGACTTGCGTCACAATACTGGGGCTCGATTCTCGAAACCATGCGAAAGTTTACGCAGATATTCGAGCGGTGACTTTCGTATGCGACTAGTCGAATGCGTATGAGAGGTATTCTTGACTGGTGATAGAAACTTGCCTCACAGTTTCGTATGCGAATTACGAAAACGACAGAAGCAAACGAACGCACCTTCTTGCAACCAATGAAATCGTTTCATTTAGTCACATGGTTTTTGTTTTGACATTGAATTTGAACTTTGAAGTTAGGTTAATTCTAATTTTCATTTTCTTGTATTTTCGTTTTCGTATCTTTTGTACTTAATGATGTTAATTTTAAATAAATTATAATAGATTTTCTTTTGTGTAAGTACACATTTTTATTTATTTATTTCATGTTTTATTTGGTCTCTATTAGTGCAGTCTGCAATAAAATTCATTTTGATAAATAGATATTTCTTATATTTATAATTTAGGTAAACTAATTTTTAATTAATTTTTGTCACATTGCTAGTTTAATCCTTTGACAAATCTAGTTTAACTCGACCTATTTGTTCATGATTACGAACTTGATCATGTATGATTCCTAAATCTACATTCTTTATATCTTCTTTCTCTTCATTTGTTCATTTTTACCTTCCGCTTACCTGTAAAGGATTCATGCAAAAAATCGGGTTGTGAGTTTTTTGTGGATGAGCACGAATTAGGGTCCTTACAACTCATTTTTGATAGTTTCCCGATGATGTCTGTATGTACCTATGTGTGTGTGTGTGTGTGTGTGTGTGTGTGTGTGTGTGTGTGTGTGTGTGTGTGTGTGTGTGTGTGTGTGTGTGTGGGTATGTATGTGGTCAAGGGGTGTTAATCACATAACTCAAATACGAATTACCCAAAAATTTTGATATTTGGTATTTTACAATTGGGCTGGAATGTAGAATAGGTGTTTAAGAGAAAATGCGTTTTTTATTTTAGGAGATCGTTTATTATGCTTAAATATGACCTAAACAAGCAAAATTACACACCGCGGAAGAGTGTTTTAAACATGATTTTTTGAAGAAAATGAAATTTTTTTGGTTAACCTCAATGTGTCAAAATAGCTAAAAATAAAGCCCCACAAACTCGATTTTGGTATTTACTACACTAACAAAGCTAACAAAACCGTAATAGAGCCCCACAAACTCGGTTTTGGTATTTGCTACACTAACAAAGCTAACAAAACCGTACTAGAGCCCCACAAACTCGCATTTTTTTTGTATCCATGTTTTTAACATGGCAAACACTATTGAAATTTATATTAATCTAAAACAAATGTAATATTGTATTTATGTCAAATAATTTCGAAAACTAAGAAAAGCAAGTAATAAAAAGCCTTATATCTGTGAAAAATATATTTTTTTATTGATATTACATAAATGTATAAAAACGTTAAATCACATGTTTAATCTGTTAATTTTTCAGCATAACCAGTGTTGACAGTTGTCAAAAATTGTACCCTAAAAACTAACAAAATAGGCCCTAATCCTTGCTTCCGCGGCAAAATTTTGCTTTATTCTAGGATAGAGAATAGGAATGAACCGATTGACACAAAAAAAAACGAAATTCCTTTTAAACACCTATTCTACACTTTAGCCGGAAAGGCTGTTTGCAATTAACGTTATAAAAAAATTGTCTTTATCTGGTAGCATTAAAGAACTGCAGTAAAATTTAAAAAATAAATTTATCAAATAAAACGTTGAAATCTTGTAATCCATGTTCGGTTGATTTTTGTTTCTGCATAAAAAATATTGACAGATGAGACGGGTGACAAGTTGGCATACTAGCGCTATATAAGTCCCAAGTAAGATATTAAATGTAGTAATTGAACGGAGGATGGCTTCAACACAGAAGAGTTTTCCTGTGAATTAATTTTTTTATTCAGGTGATGCAAATTTCTGTGTTTGAATATTTTAGATTTTTATTGTATATTTTAAACGAGCACCGGATTGTACGTATATACATTTCAGTTTAAAGTCTAGATATGGCGGAAGGTTGTGTGATGGCCACGTCAGATTTTTTATATTAACACAACATGTAATCGCAAAATAATAACCTATAAAGCAACTGACATTTGCAGTTTCGCATACGAATCTTTACTTTCGAGTGGTTACTACCCATGCGATGTAGTTGCGCACAAGATTTGCGTACACGACCGCTTCTTTTAGGTTCAAGAATACCATTGTGCAGTTCGTATACGCATCTCGCTCACTTTCGCATACGAAAAATTTCAAGAATCGGGCCCCTGGTTATAATCTAACAATATTATAGGTTTCGTGCACGGGGCACCGGCGTTCATTTTAAAATGTCAGCCTGGCGGACCATCAAACTTGACAATTTATTTAAATAATAGCATAATCCTGAAGTTTTGTGTTGTTGTGGGCTGTACCAGAAAAAGTGGAACTCCACAAAGTAAAAATATTTTATTGATTTGCCTCAGAAAACGACTGCAGGAATATAAAAATTTCAGTAGCAGTGGATAGGTGAAACAAAGAAATAAATAAATAAAAATAAAATAGTGTTACTGCAAAAATAACGGAAAATTTCATTAAAAAACACAAATAATCTGAAAACGCACTTGCCACACAATGGAAACCAAGCTTTGATGGTCCACTAGGCTGGCGGGTTGCATATATTTGACCAAGTGCTGCACGCACCCTCTTTATTATAATAATTTTCAGCATTATTAATTGGTAGTTATTAAGTATAAATTATTCTAATTTAATTTCAAATGTTGATAAAGCATATTAGCAACAGAGACCTGAACCGAACCGGAACATAAACCGAAACCGGAGTGAACCGGCTTATTTTTATGAACCTAAACCGAAACTTGAACCTTTTTCTAAAATAAAAAAATCTGACGTGGCCATCACACAACCTTCCGCCATATCTAGATTTTAAACAGAAATGTATACGTGCAATCCGGTGCCCATTTAAAATATACAAATAAAAATCTCAAATATTCAAACACAGAAATTTGCATCACCTGAATAAAAAGATTCATTCACAGGAAAACTCTGCTGTATTGAAGCCATCCTCCGTTCAATTACTACATTTAATATCTTACTTAGGACTTATATAGCGCTAGTATGCCAACTTGTCACCCGTCTCACCTGTCAATATTTTTTACGCAGAAACAAAAATCAACCGATCATGGATTACAAGATATCAACGTTTTATTTGATAAATTTATTTTTTAAATTTTACTGCAGTTCTTTAATG